>CAEGAG010021128.1:0-41888 GCA_903067065.1 Brachyrhaphis terrabensis | reverse complement strand
CGATGTTGCAGTTTTATTCGATGGGAAAATTAATAATCAGCTTGAGGTGACTCTGCTGCACTCTAGTGGCGAGAAGCCGTAATGTTGGCTCGTAACACTCGGAAGGCATTATGGGAGATGTAGTTTGTAGTCAATTCGTGCTCAAAACCTATTTTAAGTCAATAACGGGCCTGTAAAACGGTGGGGGGGGCCACATAAAATGACGTGGCGGGCCACATGTGGTGTAAAGCATACGTTTTGGCATTGAACTCTTTATAAAATCAAACAAATCCAGCAAGGTGTCATGAGCTGAGTAATTAGTCAAGCTTACCGCTCGACTAGGGACAGCTGTCGGCTGTTTAGCAGACATACAGCTCATAGCTTGCCAGCTGTATCTAGATGAGAGTTATGGGTGAGGTTCCTTCAATTTCCATACCTCGACTGGAAGCGAACCAAGCCTTCTCATCTCCATCACCATCACCATTTCATCTGCATAATTCAGGAAGGATAATGTATGCATGGCAGCGCAGCAATAGATGAGAAGTGTATAAGAGCACAGGCCTAATGACTCCAGTGCAGATCAGGACCGTGTTTGTCAAGGTATTCGCAGCAGGAGGCTTGACCATTTACTGCTCCGTTTCTGATATTGTAATAAAATCTGAATCATACTCCATGAAGAATATTTGTGCCAATTTGTCTTGAATTATGATCTGATGAATTAAAAACCTAAAGGGAGTTTTCAAATAAGATCTAGTGAAGTAATACTAACAGAGCAGAAGGAGACAACTGTGTTGGGTTGAGGTTAAGAGTTTCTTTAATTGAAAACAGCATTTTGTCGCAGTCAGTTCACTGCAGTGTTTATTTGTTCTACAGAGAAATCCAATAATCCAGGTTTACTCTTTTGAAAAAAAATACATCGGCGAGGCCGTGTTTGTTGCTTCAGCAGCAGAATAACCAGGCACCACCCACAACTGTTTGCTGCTTATCACAGTGTGCATATTACTTGACAAACTTGATTTGTTCAATTCCCATAGTAGCATATTCTATGCTTAGACTCTCAGAATAGGCATCATAACCCATATGGTTGTTATCTTTCAGTCTTTTTCATTAATGAATGCATTTATTCGTTTGTTCTTTATCATCCAAAGCATGCACCGTTTTCCCCACACATTTACCTGTTTTTAATTAGTACGTTTGTTTATGTTTGTGAGAGAGTCAATACTTTTTGCGTTTACCGTGTGATGGGATTGTTCCTGCTGGTACGCAATGGAGGCTGCTGCGTTAAAGGCGATATTTCTTTGTGTGGAATGCAAAAAGTTAAAGAGCAGTGCTGCAATGGGGTGTAAAGTTAGACTATGTGGGATAAATACCTCATCTATTTTATTGCAGTACCACTGATCCCTGAAACCTCCATGTTTGAGGCTTAGATTGATTCTTCTTTGATGCTCTTCAACTTGGCAAACTTCCTGTCAGTGATGAGAATATTAATTACGTCCTTACTTTGTTCTTTAAAGTGGAGCTCCTACAAATGTGGATGACTTCGAAAGACAGTGTGCTGTCCTGAGAGACTGTTGCTTTCCTCTCCAATGAGCTACTTAAAAAGTTAACAATCCTCTCTAGTAGTATTAACTACTAGAGAGTAGTTTTGCTTTTTGATTCTTCATATTCAAAAAGGTGAAGAACTTGTCAAGCTAATAGAACTTTTGACTGAGGACACAAATGATAATTTCAATTTTATTGAATGTAGAAATAATATTGAAAGATATTAACCCAAAGTTTCCAAACAAAAAACAAAACTAAAATTCTCAACATATTCTCAGATAATTTCTTTTCTTATGCATTTGGATGAGATCTTTTGAAAGAGAAATTTACTGTCTTTAGGGCAAAGCCTCATTATGTAGCAGTTTTATACACAAGCAATGCACAGATTTAAAATTGAACAGTTTTTATTTACATAAACAAACAAAAAAATCCTCTATTTTATTCTGGCCTTTCAAGTTAGATGTTTTCCAAATTAGGTATGCTAATTTGGCAAACATTTGCTATTACGTATACTAACAGCAAACAGTAGTATAACAGAACAGAAATGAAGTCACGGACCCTTGAGGACCGGAGTTTGACCACTGGTCGAAACTCTCACCATGTCTCTTGGTAAAAGGTTCCCCTCTCATTCCAATTTCTGTCTTTGGCCATGATTTCTACCTTAACTAGTACAGAAAATTGTCTGAAATTTGCCCATTTAACATTTGTAGCAATGAAAAGCATGAAAAGTAAAATCAGGAAGTATCACATAAAAAACCCCAACATATAAAAAGAAAAATGTTAAATGTTAAAATGACATACTTAAGCCAACTAACAGGTAAAACATGGTGTAACTGTATCGATAATGTCATGCTTCTCATTTCCGCCATGCCTGTGCTGAGTTTGTGTTTTCGCCTCATATCCTCTCACCATGTTGGTCATGCCAACACTCTGCTCTCCAATCATCCCCAACAGCCTCCCTGTCTCACCTGTGTGCAGCGCTCCATAAACTCTCCCCAGCTGCATTGCTGACAGATTGCCATCTGTCAGACGGCAAACATTCCTTCCTCGCTCTAGTTTGTCATCAAGTTGCTGACCAAGTTTACGGCTGTGCATCGTTGCCCTCAGTCGACTTCTACTGTAATGCTTTTCAGATATCTGGACATCGACTCTTGCTCTGAATCTTGACCATGGATTCAGGCTTAATCCTCTTAAGTTTCCTGACATCTGTCTCCGTGAGTTCGACCAGCGCCTGCTCACTGACCACATATGTGGATTTTTTATTAGTGTGGAGGTTTTCACTGAACCAAACTTGAGCTATTATTCAGGAGTACCGTATTTTCCGGACAATAGAGAGCACCTCACTATAAGCCGCACCCACAAAGTGTTTTTCTTTAAATTGGAAATGTACATATATAGCCCCATCGGGCTATAAGCCGCTGACATCTCCGCCGCCCTCCATCTCCAACGCTGAACCATGGATTCGTTCACGCCCAACTTACGTGCAGTGGCTCTATTTACCCTTCTGTACTGCCCTCAACTTAAAAGCTGCATCATATGAACTTCTTCGTGTCGTTTCCATGATGAGGGGGTATGAGTTTGAAAACATTTCTCCGTCCTGCCTGCTGCTAGCATGTGCTTGTTCTAAATGAAAATTAGCACTTTCTTGTTTGGTTTCCAATTTTGACTTCCAATGATTCACTTCCTGCTAAAGAGCCCCCTGGTGGTTGAAGAAAAATCCACAGAAAAGCCGCACCGGGCCACAAATCGAATGGTTCAAAGCGTGGGGAAAAAAGTAGTGGCTTATAGTCCTAAAACTACGTTACTTCTTCCACCGCTGTCGCCGACAGCTGTCGTTTATCGGCGCCTGCTGCACTGGAGTTGTGCTACGTAAACTGAAGAGTGCTGAGAAAATCTTCAGGTTTGATCTCTCCTTCACCTGGGATCTGATTGTCATCTTAGAGATTCCAGCCAACCACCGTTCGCTCATGGTACCACAGTGTCTGTTGCATATTCACCCACTTTAACCGCTGCCAGTTAGTGGAGCTCATTGTTTCGTCTTCTGACCCAATTAATGACTGTAGTCATTAGCCTTTTTTTTTTATTTATTTTTTATGTTTTGGTCCCTGCAGAGGTGCGAATGGTATTCCTTGACCAGAGCATTAACCTTGAGTTCAGTTCAGTAAACTTATTTAAACACTCCTGTGTTGTGGCTGAAGTTTTGGGCTTTTAAATGACCCGTTACATAAGGTTCCACAGTACTGTAATAGTACTGACTGTTGGGGATGCTATTTAGGAAAATCATGATTAACATCAAGGATCTTTACAGTCCTCTGTGCTTTTAAAAAGATCCAAGTTTCTGTGTTTTTAATGTAGTTTGTTCCAGATGTCTGACCAAAGTCATTGAGGCACCAATTGAGCAACAGCACATGTACTGAACTTAAGTTAAAAGGGAAGTATCTAGTACTTTTTAGTTTTTTCTTTAGATTAGGCTGCAGTGTGTCTTCATGGAGCAAAAAAGCGTTTCAGCTTTTAACACATTTCCGTTTGTGGGATTGGACATTTTAAAAAATAAGCTGTCTGTTCCCCTACTGGCTCATTCAGAGCCGATCGTCTTTTAGATTCACCGAATTCATAATTTCAGCCCTTCTTATCTCAGCCCCTCTAGATAAGAAGGTTCTTAATCAGTCACAGGGTGGAAATGGGTGTTTGCTGCTCTTGCTGGAGGAGCTTTTCGCTTCTTGGCTGCGGAATACCCCCGGCTCATGAGCCGTTTGAAATGCTGTTTCCCTCGTTCTGTCAGCCATTTTCTGTTTAATGAACTGGAGTTTTGGTAAGATTTAGTAACCCAACATACAAAAAGGGACAAGGCTGTTATTTGAGAAGTGTTGAACAAGACTGTGGGGGCATTTGTTGACTAAAAAGTTTGATATACTTTATGTATGCCAGTATAGACGATTTAATGTGCCATAAGGATGTCGCTGTGTGGTAACGAAGCAGAGTGCTCTGATGGCAGCTCAGGACTTCTGGGTAAAACATGTTTTTATGGTGGCCAGATGGTAACACTCATGTTTTACAGCTCACTGATTAACCCAAAGAGAGTTAAAAAAAACATAAAAAACAATTCAGATTCCACTTCTGTTAAGCCAAAGGACCGCTGTCACCAGTTTATTTAAAAGCATTTTTTTTCCCTAAATCAAATCCGTAGTAAAACCTTCTCCAATACCAAGATCTGGGCACGTTGCAGCAGATCAAACACCAGTGTTGCACCGACGTTAAACCGGACATAAGGATTTGGAGGATAGAGGGATTTGAACAATCACAACATTCACAGCTTAGGTGAAGAAGAAGTGATTAAGATAGTGGAAGCAGCCTTATTGTTGCAGGTGTTGCATCCAATGCAGAAACGACGGATGATGTAAAAATAGTTTCCAGAAGGTTCAGCAAACAACAGAGCAGGGAGAGTCAGGAGCAATAAAACTCAGCTCGGCGTCATCTGTAGATCCTGTTAGCTGAATCTCTTTAGAATCAACAGCGGTTGTCCAGAATTGTACAAAAACTCTTTTTTTTTTTTCTTTGTCTTCTCACATTTTTTATATAACCTAAAAAAACAAAGTGGTAGGGCCTTCCAGCCATTCCAGTTCCACAGTCAGTCCAATAGCCCAGAAGGCCCACTGGATGTAAATGTTAATAAACCACATTTCTCTTCTGCACACCGAAGATTAAATACATGAAATTCACTTGAATGGTTGAGGTAACCTCGTTTTTAGACCACATATTTAAGAGAGGTATATCTTGTCTTAAATCTCACAACAATTATATACGAACGTATTTGACATTTCTTGATATTTGGTGTCCAGTTATGATATTTTTTTTTATGATCATGGATTATTCCACTCGGCTCCATACACATGACAAGGCTTTTCTTTATTCGCTCTGAAGTGAAAAAGTGAACAGAATACAGCGCAAACTCCTTTGACTAACAAATTCTGTTTATCGCACAAATACCAAACATGTCATTTTTTAAAATCTATTTATTAGCGTAGTGAAATGTACTTTCATTCGCATTTATAGCTTGTTCTCAACTGATTCTCATCACAGAGTACGGTTTTATTGTTGCTATAATATCATTATTTGAGTTTTGTTTTCCTCGTCATTAATATTCTGAGCTGCACCCTTTGCCGGCCTTGGAGTCGCAAGCTGAAGAGCAGCATATGAGTGTCAACACATGATGGAGATATAAAACCTGCAGCAGCACGGCGCTCTGCCACCGCTTTTCATTTTTACAGTGGTTTGCTCTGCAGTTTCAAGTCGTCTGTAAGCAGCCGTTTCTCAACAGGATAAGCTGCAACAGTACAGACCTGGGATGTACGCTGACAACCTCTTTCACTTTGCACTAATATTCGCATATTCTAACTGAAGGTTAGATATGCAGTGCCGTGTTCCCCACCGCCCCTGGTCCCCATCAGTTATTCCCCACTTTTCGTTGTTCGCAAAATGTGAACAACTTCAGTGTTTTGAATACTTCCAAGACATTGTTGATTATCAACGTGACATCTCTGTATTTATGCAAACGATTAATGGTTGCTAAAGCTAGTTTCAGCACCTGTAAGCTTTTGAATGAGCTGGACTATATTTTTTATAGTTTACGAGAAGGAACTGTAACCAATACATATGAAACAAAGCTGGATGCCTGACAAAAAGTCTAAGGTGCTGTGGGAATTCTGTGTGTGGGGGGTGGGTGTGTGTGTGTGGGGGTGTGTGTGTGTGTGTGTGTCAGGCTGTCTGAGAGGCCTCTCAAAAAAGCCCCACTGAGGCTGGACGCCCTGAGGCATGACCAGGTGTCCCTGTGCCGGGAGTCTGTAGCGATACACTCTGCAGAATATTAACGACGAGCCTGACCACTGACACACACACGCATCCAGCCAGATTATTTCCTACCTGAGCATTAAAGACAAACAAGGGTACAGTACACAGATGCATTATTATTGCACATATTTACTTTCCCTTTACGTATACGCACGTGAAGCACACACTCGCAATGTACGCTGAACCAGATTGACAGCGAAGTCAAGGATTAAGTTTGAAATCCGTTTGGTCCTCTCACCCCCCGTCCTACTCCACCTCCAGCAGCTCATAATAACAGTGAGAGAAACATGGTTTCTCCCAGCTCTCACCGTCTTCCTTCGAGGGAATGGAAGAGGGGAAAAGAAAACGACGCGCTGCCGGAGGAATCCGCCGAGACGTCTTCACAAACACGAGGCGCCGTAAAGCGTCTTCGGCGTACGCAAATATACGCAATGACAGCCGCGCCGATGGCGACGCGGCGAAAAGTAATTTGTGGAGAATGTTAACTCTCACAATAATGTAGTGACTAAGTAAAGTTTTCACCCCCTCAGATGTCGATTTCACAAACAAAATAGAATAGAATTGAAATCATCTTTATTGTCATCTCACATGTCTTAAGTATAAAGCAACAAAACTTTGATTGATGCAAATAAAATGATTAAAGTTGTCACTATTGCACATCTGGACACTGCAGTTTTACTCCGTTCTTCCTTGCAAAACTGTTCAAGCACCGTCAGGTTGGATCAGCTGTGAAAAGCTCTTTTTTTTTCACCCCCAAGTCCAGCAATATATTTTCTGAGATTGAGGTCTGGGCTTTGACTAGGTGACCTCAGAACCTCCCACCTTTATTGTCTTTAAACCATTTCTGCGCAGCTTTAGCCGGATAGCTTCGGGTCGTTGAGTCACGGGGAAATAAAAGTCATAGTTCTCTTGCGAAGCGAATTGTCCTTGATTTTCCAATATTTCACTGCGTTCATTTTTACCTTCTATGTTTACAAGCCTTCCAGGAAGAATCCCCAAAACATGATGCTGCCCACCGTTCTTCACAGCGGGGAAGTTTCCGACGTAACGTGTCCACCAAACATATTATCTTGTCTGATGGCCAAAAGGTCGGTTTTGTTCTCACCAGGAGTCCGCCACATGCCTTTTGGCAAAGACCTGTTGAGCCTTGATATAATTTTTTTTTGACAAAAAAGATTGAATTTTTTTTTTTTTATCATGATTGATTTGTAAAAGTAAATGCTTTTTTTTTTTTCAATGCACTGTACATTATTTCACTCAAGTCTTAGTCAAACAGGAAATTGTTTCTGACATACTTACATCCTATCTTGCGTCCTGAGTGTGTGTGGGGGTGGGTGTGTGTGTGTAACGTCACAGTGGCGACTCAACGTGACTTCATTAGACTGTGGAGTAGCTCGGCACAGATTACAGTAAACCCTGTGTGTGCGTGCGTGTGTGTACATACAGTAAAGCCTTGAAGCTGTCACATGTGCACATACCCTCTGTGTCTGTTTTACATGTGTTTATGGATTTCAGCCTAAAGCTTCAGATTGTAGGTTGGAATTAGTCAACATCTCTTATTTGCGGTGGAATTGAGGGATTAATGTCCCCGGATTATTTCTCCCGCACATTCTTGATGTTTTGAAGATGATGAAGATGATTTTCATATTTGTCGTACCATGGTTCAGGCTAAAAATGATCTTCATGTTCCGCAAATTGGTTAAAAAAAAAGGATAAAGATTTTTATCTGCTTGTTTTGGAGCGCTTATGGCACCAAGCAGTACATTTGATGGTGAACTTATTTCTACATTGTGATAACAAATCTAGATTTTGAACAAATACAATATGAATGTAGCACTAAGCATGTATGTGTTTAAGGTCAACATAAATTATGACTTAATATGAATTTACAATTAAATGAAAATGGTCTGATTGTCAGCATTGTACTTCATATTTTATTTTTTTGTTTTTAATTAACTAATATTAAGCATTATTAATACAAAAGAGTCACAATTTGTGAGGTGTGTTGCTTCTGCGCAGGAACAATAACACAATAATTTTTCGTAGTGATTATTGTTACTATGTTATTGATTCCAAAATCAGCTTTTCTGTCATAGTTTCACAATCCAGAAATCTTAATGTGCCATTTCAATGACAATTAATTTTGAACTCCGCAACACAAACATTGTATTAATAGAAACTGTAAATGCTTCATCCATGCTGTTTAATCAGTTTTAATCTGGCGTCCCTCATTTGGACTTACTGGCAAATTAAAAACAAAACTTACCTTCAGTATTTTGACTTTAAACGGCACGGTGTTCACCTAAAGCTCAATAATTAAAGCAGAACAGTTTCTCTTTGAAACCAAACCTCTCCCATGACGCAAAACAAATCTCCCCCCTACTATCCGTCACTATTGCTTTATTCCATTAATAATTAGAGATTACCTTTCAATTGCAGAGAAATTAGTGTTTTGTTTTCTCTTCGTTCTTCACCTTCGTCTCTAATTTGATGTCGATGCTGGTTGCATCTGCACAGGAGATGATTACAGACATAAGAAAATCAAAAGTAAAGCTTTAAATACGAACCTTTCAGCTGGAGAGAATCCATTCACAATCTGACATCTGCTGATGTCAGATTGTGAATGTTTTTGCCCTCTAACATTTTTACATGTTGCTTCTTATCTAGCTGTTGGAAATAAATTCAATTGTCCCCAACTGTCAGACATTAACAAAGCATTTAAAAAATAAATGTGCTCTGAATTAAGTCGAATATGTGACTTTTCAGGAGGCAAAGCAAAAATGCTATTTTCTCAATTAACAATGAAATACAACCCAAGACAAATGTAAAGATCTATTTATTTTTCAGAATACATTAAGCAGAAATGTAAACAAGGTGTGAAAAAGGAGACTTTACATATAAATATTAAAATTAACATCCCAAAGACTTTCACCAGACTCTTGCATCATTCTGAAGGAATGTCAGCCCAGTCTATTTTAATTATCTGTCGCCCAGCCTGGGATCCTGCCCTGTTTCATTAACTGATTTTGATAAGCAGAGGTCACCATGGAAACTTGACAGGCCTGCGGTAATGTTGCCCCATACTCAACACACCTTTCTCACAGGGGGAGGTTCATGTAAAATTGACCTTTTTGAGCCTTACATCATGCTGTAATGCTATCCGCTCATCAAAAATGTACCTGGAATGTCGCCTTGATTCTTTCATGCGTGTTTGAGAAATCCTTCAATCTCCCGTGGCAACAAAGAAGCTGTTCAAAATGGCTAATTGGACTTAGCACCATCTTCTCCTCCTCAGAGCTTCCTCCTCACAGAGCAGCCCTCCCCCGTGGTTCCACCGCTCAGCTCCTTCAGACTAGCCATCAGCAATTAGCAAACACCTGGTGGAACTGCACATCTGCTGGGCTCATTTTACCAGCTACAACACAATGCAACACTGGTAAAAATGTGGAAGGATTAGTAGACGAGCGACTTCTGCTCTTTCAGAAAGAGAAGGAGTTTTTAAAGAGACAGCAGCCCAATTTCAAGGCGTTAAAATTTCTTTTAAGTCATGTTTTTTTACATACGTAGCATTTTGATAACAACTGAAGGTAGCATAGTTTCTTGATTGTACTGTAAAATGGCACTATGTGGATGGAAAACACTTTATATTTGGATTATTTAAAGAACCAGCGTCCACTTCTTCAGAAAGCTTGTCGGTTGGATCCAACTACACATGCCAGTCCCAGCTGGCCATGTAAAATAATGACTTTTAAAGGAAACTGCAGGCTGGTCATAATGCAGTGCCTGATTAGTATAATCATATCATGTTCTGATCAGTTCGCTTTTTGTTTTGTTTTCCCCACAATGACCCTGACATGGGTTGACTCCATTTTAGCTCTCAGATGCAACACGTGAATACTTTAATATTTGAAGTTGAGATGACGTGTGAAGAGGTTCAATAACAAGAGACGTGAAACGCTCTCTCACTTTCAAATTATGATGTCGAGAGAGGCAAGCCGAGAGGCCAAACAGCGATCCAACCTTCCTGATGAGTTTATTGATCATCCACCATAACGCCTCCCCCTCCACCCACCCTTGGCACGTAGCAAGAAGGGATACTTGCCAGGATTCCCTGATTAAATAAAAATCAAGAAAAAAAAACAAAACATCAAATAATAAAAGAGGGTCAGCCTTCTAGCAAAAGGGAAAAAGTCTGGACTGAGCCTTTAAAGTTTTCAAAAGTTTCCCTCTGACCACAAACCTCAACCCTGCTTTTTTTTTTTTTTTGCATCATCACTGTTATTGATTAAAAGAAAAAAAACACCCTTCAGGGCAGTGTCATTGGAGAATTTCTGCACCAGACAAGATTCCTGACTATGCCTGTAGTCAGCAGTGTACAGTGCAGAGAGAACGCCATGCCCTGAGGGGCTCTTGTCTTAGTGGAAACAGTGCCAGAGAGTCTGCTACCAAACCCTGGGGTCGAGATAAGAGGCTCTGAAAGCCTGAGTTGAGGCTGTAAGGTGCCATTTCAAAATCAGTAATCATAAGATTGCCAGTATTTGCAGCTGAATTTTATCACATGTACTTGGGGATGGGGAGGGGAGTCTGAGAATTTAAATCCCACAGAAGTAGCGTTGGTGAATCCTGTGGAGAATGTAAAGAAATGCATTATCCTCCGCTATATATGTCTTGAAAAATAACTTTTTCAAAGCTTTTTGTTACATATGATAAACGGAAAAGGTGTAAAATCTTCGAGGGAACAGTTTGGATGTGTTTTTTTTTTTTTTCTTAGGTGGACATGTGGAGGAAACCATTAACTGCTGGTATAGACTCCAGTCCACCCATGACCTGGCTAAGTAGGTACCAATAATGACTTAGTGGGTGGACAGCAGCTCTTTGAATCTTTATTATAATAACCATTAAACTCCTTTCAACTTCCATTACATAACACAATATTGTATATGAGAGAAAACATTAAGTCTGATGCGGAGGATTTTGAATGACCACCATAGTCACTGGGTAACGGCACAAAAGAAGATAATTGTTATGAAGATCCACTGAGATTAGAGATTACCTTTTCTTCCTATCATTTGTTTTTGTTTAACTTACATGTAAACAAAAAGAGCATTGATTTGTTTTTAACAAGTCACGTGAAGCAAAATAATATTCAGTACTTTTTGAAATATATTTTTGAAAAAAATAAAAAAATATAAAAAATGTCAAATTTAAACATTTATGCTGTTTCTTGTTTTTAACATATCACATTTTCTTCCAACTTCACACAGCCTGCTCCAGTTCTCAACTATTTTTGCCTTTTTTTTCTTTTTTTTTTTTACAATTTGACCTATTTTCAGTTTCTAATCAATATTTTCTTTTCTTATTACAAAACAACAAATTAAAAAAAATAAAAACAGTATTTTTTTTTATCAGGCTAATACTTTTTTCTGTTACACAGCTGCTTTTCGCTTTGTCATATTTTTAAAATGTGTATTTCTTTTTTATTTAGTTTACGTTGCTCATATTCACCTCTTATTCAGCTATAGATAAGAAAAATATAATAAATTTCTATTACCAAAACAAATAGCTACAAAATCTCCCCCCCAAATATCTCCTGCTTTCGGAGCCTGCCTCCAACCTTTCAGTGCTGCAAGCCTGTGGATCCACTTTTATACTATTCCAACTTCTGAGGTTGCAAACAAAAATCTAAAAAATCCTCCCAGCTGTCCTCAATCCACCCACTTTAAAATCCCTTTAAACCCCTCTAACTCAGCGCCTTTAAAAAGGAATAACTGCTTGGTTAGGTTGGGCTGTGCCTTTAAGTAAAACACTGTTATCATTAGTTATTTTAAGGTGAGGACCCTGGAAAGAAGTTTATTTATTTATGTATTTTTGAGGAAGGTCATCGCCTGAAGCTGAAGTTGAGTCTTGGTGTGTTTGTGTACGTAGGTTGCACATCATCACCGTGAGTTTTGGTAAAATCTTCCCACCATTTTTATCTCTCCAAATGAGAACTGATTTCTCTCCACATTTATCTGTTCACTGGGTGTAATGTTGTATCTGCAGCAACATGTGACGGGTAAAAGGTTCCTAAAATGGTTTTATTATGTACAAAATAACTAAATATCCTTCTGTATTCGCTGCATTTATTTTTTGAGTGTTTTTTTTTTACAGCCAAAAAATCAAGTGGACTATTTACATGTGATATTTGATGGATTGGGGACCAAAATTGTAACATTTGTTACATTTTCAGCTGCTGCTGTTCTCTTTCACTCTGTACTGTGTCAAACTAACCAAACCATTTGAACAACCTGTTCCCTCCCTCACCTGTGGTGGCGCTGCACCAAAAACTACAGAAGAAAACGACATGAAAACCTTTGAAGAAGACGAGCACAACGTCCTTCTTCACAAAATGTAAACAAAAATGGAGCAGCATCAGTTTTTAGTGGTTGTAGGATTTCTTTTGTCTCTGGTAAAAGACCACAAACCTTTTCTCATCGTTACGCCAGACTGGTGCATTTGTTTTGGTTCTAATTACCCAGAATGCCCTCCGTTGTAGTCCACTTTCTGTTTTTGGAGTGGTTTCCGGTCTGCTTTGAATTGCACCAGAATTCACTTCAACCAGAGACCTGGATTTTTTTGCAGATCAGGATTAATTTCTTTAGTCTGCATCAGAGTTTGATTGAGCGTTCACACCTTCCCAAACGAACCAGACTTTCCAGGCTCGTTTGCCTGGAAAGTCTGGTTTGATTAAAGTGGACTAAACAGGACTGGTGTGAATTCACCTCGGTTGTCATTTCCCTGCCAAAACAGCCCAGACAAGTTATTGCACAGGCGAGGATCATCTGATGGTGTCCTCGAGCGCCTTGCATTAGCAATACATATTGTGGGCCGTGTGGGTCAGGGTCTCAGCAGAATAAATGGACTTCTAACACAGAGATGCCGTACAACCGGTAGCTGGAGGCTACGCAGACACATCAGACTCTCGTTCCTCAGCAGAGCCTTGTTGGACCCACTGCTCTCCTTTGTGAGGGAGAGGCCGCTGCTGCTGCAGGAATGTGATTAGTCTTCATATTTAGATAGATGGCAACCGTTTTTGTGGCATCCAGTGTCAGAATGCAGGCGTTTTATTGCAGAGATGTGCTGAAACAAAAATGAGCCGTGCCATTCACTTTGTTTCTCAGCGGTGGCGATGTTTTTGCTGATCAGAACATAAAGCTATTAACGTTAAGTTATGTATTTTATATATATATAAACTACTTATTTGTTCAAACTGTCACCATGTTGTGACAGAATATTATGAGAGAGATAATCTGAAAAAAATGAGCACCTCCACCCTGTGCTGCTAGAAATGCACCTTTGTTTGAAACAACCAATCAGAGCCAGGAGGAGGGGCTTAGCGCTGTCAGTCATGCTTGTGTACATGCCGCTAAATGTGCTAATGGCGGCGAAGAAACTCACCGTTCCAGGAAAACCATTTATCCATCGGTGGCCATGCAAACTATCTTTAGTATTAATGACAGCCTCTGTTGTGGTGAACCAGCTGTAGTGTAGCAGACTGGAAGGGTGAGAGCATAAGCAGCGCGTACAGATGCATGATTGACTGCGCTAACACCATCCTCCTGGCCCAAATTGCGTGTTTCTATCCGTGCTGGATGTTTATATAGTTAGCACCAGCAGGAGATTTTTTTTTTCCTGTCTCCTACTATACTATCAAGATATAGTGACAGTTTCAACAAATATGTAAAAAAACCAAACATTTTTATGAGTCACATACCCCGGCTTGAAGTGGAGTTGAAGGTAGCGCTTGATTATTTACTAGCGATGAAGCTGACCATATTACTGTATAGTAAAACTTGTCATGCATTTGATTGTCTCTAATGAACTCGAGCTTCATCTCACTGACACTTATTAATATTCAGCTACGCATGTTTATGTCTGCAACTTTATGCATATTCATCACGGTTTCCATGTTTGCCGTCAGTGTATTGTGTCCCTGTGGTTTCCAGACTTGTGCGTGCGTGTCTGTGTGTGTTGTTGCACCGGAGCTCGTGTCTGTGGCCTACACCGCGGGTGATGCTGTCGAGGACAGGATGTCACGCAACATTACATCACTTCTAATCTCCTTAAATCTCTTTCCATCCAGTTGAGGGAGTGTAGGCGGCCGTAATGAAGGAAGAAAATGCCACCTTAAACCATGAAGACGCCCGAGGCTCGGCAACGACGTCTCGGGATGTAGCGTTGACCCCAAAAAGACTGAGCTCCTCACCTCCCACTCGCATTCAGTCCTTCGGTAATTCAGTTTCTAATGGCGACTCTGTTCACAAGGAAATCAGAGAGAAATGGGTGAAAGGATTTTAGAAAATAAATTTAATTATGCGTTTTGGATTTACACATCTCAGCAAATCAATAAATATATTATTTAATAACACATTAGAGTCTAATTTAAGGCACCAGACCAGCAGGAGGTTCAGCAGCAGCTGAAAGATTAAAGTGAGGCTCAGCAGATGCAAAAGTTTTGGTAATGTCCAACGTGGGACATAACGAAGCAGAAAATGTTTGTTTAGCCCAAAATGAAGCAGAAATTTCACATATGAGGTTAATTAGCTCTAAAATATGTTTGGAGGTTTGAGTTATGTTACAGGAGGTAAACTATGTTTTGGTCTTTTACATTTTAGACTCATAAAACTCAGCTCAAGAATGCATTTCAACATATTGTTTCTTTAAACTGAATTTGTCCAAGAGGGTTAATGCATTTCCACCTTAAGCGGCAACAAACTAAATGAGTTCACCGTTTTTGCAAAAAAAAAAAAAAAAATTGCTTACTCTACAATGAGTGTCAGTGAGCGGATTGATAAATGTTCCTTCTTTGGAAATAAACCTGCTTCAGTTTACATGAAGTCTTTCGAATCGTGATCTGCTCCAACCAGGACGTTTCTAATTTTACCTAAACTCAGTGAGTACTTCTGATGAACAGTACCTTGTAAAAGTTCTTATCCCCCTGAACTTTTTCCACAGAATAACCATGAATAATAGATTTTTGTTTTGTTTTATTTCTGGTAAACCAGCATTGGGCAATTATGAAGTTGCAAGTTATGAAGGAAAGTGGTGCTTTTTTTCTTCTTCTTTTTACTAAATATATTAAAGGGGCAGCGTTATTTCAAATCAACCTGTTTGAGTTTTACATCATGTTATGTTATTCCCTCATCAAAACATACCTGAGCTGTTGCCTTTTATGCATGTTTGAGAAATCTTTTAATCACCCCTGGCAACCATTCAGCGGTGCCAAACGCCTGGGAGGACCTAGCTCCGCCTCCAACACGAAGCTCCTCCTCTGAACTGCAGTTTCCAAGCTACAGACTCACAGAACAGGCCTCTCCCGCGACTCTCCTACTCGGCTCCTTAAGACTAGCCATCAACAATTAGCAACAACCTGGTGGAACTGTGAATCTGCTGAGCTCATTATACGAGCGACTTCAGTGAAATGCTGTTGAAGGGTTAATATAGGATTTCATGAAGGCGGAGTTTCAGAAAGAGCAGGAATTTTTAAAGAGACAGTTGCCCAATTTCAAGGCGTTAAAGCAGGAAGTCAGTTTTATTTTAATATTTCATAGATACAGCATTTCAGGGCTTCCCCCCAAAAACTTGCTAAGCCCGGTGCTCAGGTCGCTAGGGCAGTCATCCAGCCGCCCGCTTTGTTTTTGAGTTAAAAAATGTTTAAAGTTGACAGGAAATTTGAAAATATTACTTGATAGTTATGCATTTTTGGAAGACTGGAAGATTAATACCTAAACACCAACTACGAAGTCTTAAAAAAGGCAATAATAATAATAATTTTAAAAAAAACAGATAAATGAACAATGCTAAGCCTGGTAGGGGCACAAGTAAAGCCTGGTTTGATAGAGAACCTCAGTGAATAAACGGTATCACGAAGACAAAGGAACAAAGCAGACAGATCAGGGATAAAGTTTTGTAGAAGTTGAGACTCCCACAGAACGCTGCTCAATCCATCATCTGGAAAGTGAGAGAATGTGCTACATCTATAGACCCACCGAGACATGAACATCCATCTAAATTGACAGCGTGGGCATGGAGAGCATTCATCAGAGGAGAGGCAGTGGTAACACTGCAGGTGGTGCACAGATCCACGGCTCAGGTCGGAGAACCTGATGACAGGAGAGCTGTTATCCGTGCACACCACAAGTCTTACCAGAAAAAGTTCATTCTAAACATCCAAAAACTCTCTATGCCAAGTGAGGGAAAAAGTGCTGCTGGGGCATCATGTGGTGATGATGGTTTCCTTCTACAAGACAACAGAGCTGGTGGGAAGATGGAGAGAGGTAAATAAGAGGCACTTCTTAGAAGAAAACTTCAGAATGTCGCAATGCCAGAACGGATTTACAGTAATGTTCAGTATTTTAGAGTATGAGCTCTAAAAAGGCTTATTTGTTAAATAAAAATAGCTTTTGAAAAACAGCCTTTAGGCAGATATTTATCAAACTTTTCATTAAGCTCACATTACTGAATTTCTTTTTGTCTGATGTAATATTCTAATCCGAAATGTTTTTAATCAGCCGTAAGAAGAAAATCATCCTAATTCAAGGTTTCCCCCAGAAAACTTGCTAAGCCTGGTGGTTGGGCGCTCAGGCAGTCATTCATCCAGCGGCCCGTCGTGGTTTTGAGTTAAAAAATGTTTAAAGTTGACAGGAAATTTGAAAATATCACTTGATAATTATGTGTTATTGAAAGTTTGGAAGATTAATACCAGAACATAAACTATAAAGTCTTAAAAAATTCTAACTTTTTAGAAAGATTTAAATAAATAAGCACCGCTTAGCCTGGCGAGGGCACAGGTAAAGCCTGGTGGCCCACCAGGCTTATAATCCACTGGGGGAAACCCTGTAATTTGCATGTCTTTCACTTGGAAAATTGGCTACTGAAATAAATTAACTTTTCAATATTATTTTAATAAACTGAATATGACTATATGTAAAGTGAGCTAGCTATCGATCTAATTGGAAATCTTTTGGCAATGTTTGATTTTTACAAAGTCAAAGCTGTCCGCCTCATCTGACTGAGCTTGAGCTGTTTTTGAAAAGACAGATTTAAGTCTCATCATGCGCAAAGCTGATAGAGACAAAACACTTGTCTCTATCAGCTGCATTAGCAGTGAAAGGTGGATGTAGATATTAAATAAGGATTTACTCCCAACTATTTCATCAGCATCAACCGGTTTAGAACAGATATCCTGATTTGTGCTTTCATTCCCTTCTGTTTGTGTTTTTTTGGCTCTTTTCGTCCCTTGTTTTGTTAACAGCGACGTTCTTTATGAAAAATGTGCAGCGGACGGCCAGTGCTGCAGGTGCAATAAAAAGAAACTGCAAATGAGGCAGTCGGTTAACACACACCAACTGCTCTGCAAGCTTTAACGTTAACATAAGTTTAACAGCTCATCCAGAGCAGGTGTGTTTTTACACGACTGTTTTTTCTTTTTGCTTTTTTCTTTGTGTGTGTGTGTGTGTGAGCTTAATATGAAATATACTTCATAAGCTGCCCAATCCTGCATGTTTGAAGGAATAAAACATCAGTTAAAAATCCAGAACATCCTAAATGTCCCCTGGTTAAAATGTCTTACGCCACAGTGGTGCAGTTTCTAATTAAAACTGCTAATGACAAATCTATGTCTGCTTGCTATCCTGCAATTCTTTAAATAAAAAATAAAAAAAAGGTCACATGTGAACTCAAGCTGATGAGATGATTCAATTTTAATGGGTCTCATCTCAACGCAGAGCTTTATTATGTTTCTACAAATTAAGCATGTGTATAATTTCCGGCTCCGTGCCCCTTTTAGAGTCGGCATAAAATGCTACAAATGGCAACAGCAAAATCTGCAGCTGTTAGGCAGTTATTATTTCAGCATTATTAATGCAGTCCGTGTACATTTATTGCTATGACGTGGTTTGATGATGAGGCATGAATGCACTGGGATGACAAAAGAGGATCCAGGTTAAATGACTTTACAGTCGGGGGAAACCTTGATTCCATTTCCCCCTGACGCATTAACTGCTTTGCTTCTCGGTGACGCAGGATGATGCAGAGCTGTAATAAATTAATGCTCCACATTGTGCCTGACACTAGCTTACTCAATGTGATTACTAGCTAAGCCAGGCTGTGAAAGATTTTTTTTTTTTTGGAAACTCTGAAAAATCCCGCGGCAATGAGTGTCACAGCTCGGCTCACGCTGGAATTGGGACGTATTGCCAAAGCCATGAATCTTAGAGATTTATTCAGTTTTTGTTAAGGTTAGGGTTTCTGTTTGTCAAACCAAATAAATCTGCTATTCAACTATCGCGGCCTTGCGTTAAAGTTCTCACTGTTGAGCCAGAAATTCACTGTTTGATCATATGTTTGGGAGGTAAACGTCACAAGCCACTAAGGTGAAGAAGTAACTTGTTTTACCCAGCTAGCATAAAACTGTTAGCATTTAAAAAGAACACTGTGCTGACAGTAAAACAATTGAAAGAGCCATGATTCTTCGCATGACAAGAAAATCCTGAGTGCCCAACTGTAATTTATTACTTTAAGCCCAACGGGGCTTGGATTATAGAGTAAATCTGCCTAGCATAAAATGAATCATAATTATTAAAAATATAAATTTGTAAAACATTTTCCCAATCAAAAGCAACACATTTACTCCAGAGTATTCTGCCAGTTCTTATAGCTAAAATCCACAAATATGCTAAAAGTGCTTACAGCTACCTTATTTCATAGTTCATACACAAAATATACATTAATGTGCAGAGTGGAAACCATCTTAGCAATACCACAAAAGCTAACATACTTGGACCTACTTATGTCTGCTCTGAGCTGAACAGCCAAAACTGAATGGCTAGTTTCCAAACGCTAGACATTAGCGTGTCACGTAGCATTGCGGCTAGTTGCTTCTGCTGCTCTAACGGCATTTTCTTTAGAGCGTTTTCAAAGGAATATGCAAATTTTGGTTTATGTTGAGCAGAAAAAGCCACAAATAGTTGAATCTGTGCATTTTGAACCGCAGATAAGTTCGAGGTTAGCGGTGCATTCACAGTTGTGTTTATACAGACATCAAATCACAAAGGACTGGACTCTGCTGACTCATTAGCTAATGTCAGATTTTATTCAAGGGCATCACAGTAAAAAAAAAAAAAAAAAAAAATATCCCTTCCACTTTATATTCATGCCATACTTTGAGTTTGCCCAGCAAATAAAATTGCACTGAAATACATTGACATTTATACTTGTGTGGAATAAAGTGTAGAAACATTGAAGGGGTAATAATACTCTTGTTTATCTTCTGGTTCATTACATCAGTTCCATCTCTGCCTTTTTTTTTGCCCTCTATGCTGTGGAACAGTGAAAGACTGTTACAGCATTTGATTAACAAAGCAAAAATTTTTTTTTCTTTCTGGAAGCACATTAGATTTGACAGACATCATCAGAACGGCGGAGTTTCCCGCGTTGCTATGCCGAAGTAGTGAGACATAAAACCACGTCGCTCAAAATCTTAAACAAATGACCGTTTTAAGCCCTGGGACTTCTTTTACAAAGTAACGCGAATCCGTTCACACCGTTCACAAAAATAATGCAGCTTTGTCAATGGATTGCTCTAAATCAAATCTTCCAAAACGGCCTCTCCCCAGTGTTTGTGTAACCCACTTTCCTTTTGTTTGTCTCTTTCCCTTTCTGCTGTAATTTGTTTTGTTCCTTGCGTGTCCCTGCTGATAGTGGGTCTTTGTGTGCGCCTGCGACGCAGTTAGGGAAACAAGATGTGGGCGAGTGTCAGGCCGGATTACACCCAGCCGGTTTCATCGCTGTGGCACCCACACACCGGGAAAGTTCTGACCAAAAATATAGTCAAACAGCCCAAGGACGAAGGCTGCTGTTTTCATTTATGCTATTAGAATTTTGAAGAAACAAATTCCTCCCCTGCCTTCATACGGTGATTACTGTTCAGTCATTGATATGACAACTTATTTAAATGTTGCCTTTTAATGACATTTTGTGTGCATATGCTGTGTCCTCGGCAAATGTTCCATGGCTAATGCAAGTGAATAATAATAATGACCAAACTCGTTTTGAACTCCAGCTTTAATTGCATTGTTCAAACTAATTTAACCATAAGATCAAACAGTAGCTTTGGATTTTATGTGGGGAAAAAAAATACATTTCAAACTTCTTACTACAAAATGCAGTTTTCAAATTCCGATTTTATCTATTAAGGATGTCAAATCAACATGAAGTCTTTATTCTCTAAGCTTCATAACAGTGTTTTTAGTGGGGTTTTTTGTCTTAAATTGCCCCTCTTACAAATGAGATTGTGGGTGTCAGTAAGGTTAAGCT
The DNA here is from genome assembly GCA_903067065.1 of Brachyrhaphis terrabensis. Lineage (NCBI taxonomy): Eukaryota > Metazoa > Chordata > Actinopteri > Cyprinodontiformes > Poeciliidae > Brachyrhaphis > Brachyrhaphis terrabensis. The sequence goes on along the minus strand of CAEGAG010021128.1, from coordinate 21,164 downwards.
GCACAAATAAGGGAATAATAAAAAAAAAAAGCTGAGATAAAGTATTTTTTTTAAGTGACAAGGGCTTTTTTTATTTACTTTTGGAGGAATTTTGTTCCAATGTGTTTCATAAAACTGTTTTAATTCAGCCATTTCTTAGATGTTTTGGAGCATAAGCAGTCTCGTTAAGGCTACAGGAGCTCATCTAAATTTTAACTTTGAGTAGGCCACTCAAAAACCTTTCAATATTCAAAAATTTAAAAAAAATTCTCTTTCAGGACTGAGATTGCCATGCCCCACTCATGTTGTCTTATATAGTATAATCCACTGTTTTAGTCAACAGTCTCAATTGCAGTTCAGACCAAGTGACATCAATGCACAGACGTTTATGAATAGTAACAGGGTGTCAGATTCATGTGATGCATGAGAGGGGAACAAAAAAAAAAGAAAACTAACATGTTTTCTGTGTCTCTCCGTGGCCTTGAACCTCTTTCATGTGGGAGCATCAAACCGAATCGGGAAAAGTCGGATCTGAGAGCCCCTCCTTCAACTGATTTGCTTCACTCTGTGTGTCGGGAACTTCAGATCGAACCTCGGAAATAAATAACATCAGCATAAGCACATGTATGCACAAAAAGCATATGCGAGTACAAAGACTGTCTGCAATTAGTGAACAATGACAACATAAACAAGAAATAGGCGGTTTTCTAAGAAGTCAAAGCTAAGCTAACCTTGCTTAATTCCTCCGCCTTGCTTTCGGCAGCACCCGCTCTTCAGTCTGCCCTCTAATAAGTGATGTCATCAGCTGTCACTGTTTCTGGTGGGCGTTCCTCTGGGACAGCCCTCCGTTGGCGGCGAGCAGGAATGTCCTCTCCCGGGGCCCCGATAATCTAACTTGCAACTCGTTTTAGAGAAATCACCAAGCGGGACCGCAGCGGCTCTCACTCCGTGTGAACAGTATCTGTCACATGCGAACACAAAACCATGCAGACAGTTTGTATTCCATCACAGTAACGTGCCTGATCGGATCACAAACGGATGTGCTTGTGTATTATTTTTGTCCCACCCACACCATAAACACATACTATAACATTTAAATCACAATAAATTCATCGGTTCTGTTATGTTTACTTTTCTCTTTATGATTGAAGCTAGCAAACTGTTTGGAGTGTTTTTTTTTTTCTTTTTGTAGCTTTTTATGCTCAATCACCACAAACTGAGTGTACTAATTTGTGATTTGCTGAAAATGTCAACAAATGGACAAGTGAACCAGACAAATAGCTGTTTTTTTGTTATTTTTTGCCCAAATGTGTTAGTAGAACGGGTGCTAAATGGTGTAATTTGTGTGGTGCCTATTCTAAAATACAGTACTTGGGCAGTGTAGCTTTAATAGCCTGTGATTTTCAGTGTGCAGGAGGTCCGACTGCACAAGTTATGTTTCATTAAAGCCTTGCTCTGCAGTCACCTAATACATCACTCCGCAGATGGTGTCTGACTACGCCAACACCCAGAGGGGACAAACTCGATATATGGTACAAAGTACATATTGCAAAAGTTTTCCGACTTTATGCACTTTTTCACGTCGCACCCACGAGGACCAATGTGTCGTATTGACATTTTATATGCAAGACCAGGAACAGGACGTTGCTGACTTTTTGAATTATCGTTGCAAATGCAAGACACTGTGAATTATTCCCCATTGTCCCTCGCAAAACAACTCAACATTAAACGGGCAGCATTAAGTAAAATAAATTTTTTTTAACTTAACATGTTTTGATGATTTTGCCTCATCAAAAACATACCTGGGGTGTTGATTTGATTCTTTCGTGCATTTTTGAGAAATCCTTGAATCTCCCGTGGCAACCATTCAGCCGTGCAGAATCCCAGGGTGAGCCGATGGCGTCTGCCTTTGAGTCGCGGCTCTTCCTCCGAGTGCATTTTCCAAACTTCCACCTCACAGATCAACCCACTCAGCTCCTTCAGACTAGCTAGCAGCAGTTAGCAAATACCTGGAGGAACTGCGAATCTGCTGAGCTCATTATACGAGCTACTTGTTGTAGGGTTACCAGAGGAGCAATGTTGTGATGACTTCCTGAAGGTTTCAGGAAGAACAATTATTTTAAGTCATATTTGATATATACAGCATTTTATAACAGTTGAAGGTAACATAGTTAATTGTGCTATAAAATGATACTATGTGGCTGGAAAACACCCAGTACAGCCCCTTTAGTCTAATAGGATGAAGCAACTTTCAAATGCATATATTTTCAATTAAAATTAAATCTGGACTTTGACTGGGCCATTCATTTATTCATCGCCACATGAATACGTTTTGATCGAAAGCAACTGAACCTTCATCCCGGTCTCGGGTCGTTTTGCGAGACACTGCAGAACAAAATGCGTCTCATTGTGCGTTCACAACAGAACCAACACGTTCAGAGTGGATTTTTTTTTTTTTAAAGCTGCTAAGCATGCAAAGAGCTCAGAGCTGACAAGTCATGCCTGTGGAGTTGTTGTGACAAATTGCATCATGATGAATATGGCGCAGCTGTGCTCAGCGACTGAAAAAAGAAAAAAAAAACGCATTAAAATTCAGACGATTCAGTGTTAGCGTTTGACTTGGACGCAAGAAGTTTTATTGAAGCTGTAGAGATATTTGCACACCCAAGGAGTCATCGCTGAATGCCAGTAAACAGGGGAGGGGGGTCATTTTACAAGAAGGGAAAGTGCAAAATATCAGCAACAAAAATAATGTATTGCATAAAAATTCAAAATTGCTTTGCATGATGAAATAAGATTCGAGAGCGCCACTAGAACTGAGTCCTGCAGAGTAGTCATTTTCAAACAAAATCAGTTTATCATTTATAGAACATGTGTAACCCTAACTTAGAGTAAAAGCACACAGAATCAGGCTCTCCACCACCGTGGACACAACGGCTGGAATGAGGCCCACCATCATTAGAAACTAGCTCTACGAGAAGGTGACAGCTGTGTCAGCAATTATTGGGAAATGAAAACACACACACATACAGAGAGAGAGAAAAAAAAGCTGATGCTCCGTGCAGGGTCTTGGATCATGTGGTGAGAACGATTATGAGAAAGTTGAGGAATCAGCCGTCAGCTACATGGTGGGAGCTTGTTAATGATCTGAAGGCAGACTGGACCACAGTCACCGTGAAAAACTGTCTAATAGTCTCAGTTCTGGCTTCCCTCTGCTTCAGGAGGCACATGTACGGATTAGCGGTTCGCTAACAAACATCAAATCGAGCCCTGAGGTAAAAATGTTGCATTTTAAATACATTTTTCCGCTATAGGCGTCTTTGGAGAATGTACAAGAACAACTACAGTGGAATTTAGGAACTGAACACTACAGATGGTTCATCAAGATGTCTTCCACCATGAAAATAACTCAAGACCCATTGCTATGACAACAATAAAATGGATAGATTAAACACATAGTCCATCTCCAGAGCGTAACCCCGCAGAACATTAGAATGAGGCGAAAATTTAAAGAATTAAGAAGGTTTTGGAGGTTTTATTGTTTTCTTCTTGTAGTGTGGAAAAACCTGGTGACCTACAGAAATCGTCTACGTTCTGGTCTTGCAAAAAATGCCTTCTTCTCCAGCCCTATAAGTCATGCTCTTTTAGGGGATCAAGTGTCTATTTCCACTTAATAACGTGAAACAAATGGTTTACGTTATGCAATACATCTTTTTTCATTGACATGCCTTCATATTGAAATTAAACTACTATAAAAAGATCTAAACTTTTAGTTTTTTTTGTATAGAGGGTAAAATGTAAATATTTCCACCCGTTAAAAGTTTTCTGATTGCAGATAGCTTTGAATTTTTTGAAAATGGCAGAAAATTGAGTAAAAAATACTTTAATTTAAACATGCGCCAACATGTTTTCCACACTTTTTTTTTTTTTTTTTGTTTCTTTTTTTACTGTTTTCTTCTTAATTTTGTTCAGCTCATTTCTCAGGAAATGACCTAAAGCTTCCCCTGGAAGAAGAATTGAGTTTTAATGATCCCACCCTGTTGATTCTGTAATTCACCCTCTCTGTTTCTGCTTAATGAGTCCTTTCAATATCACCAAACAAGGCTGGTTAGCAGAATGTTTCTCACCGGGAGTAAAAAAAAAAAAAAACAACAAAAAAAACAAAAACGTACTTTCCATAATGGGAACAATATGATTATTTTCAATTATACAATTTTGGAAGCCGTAAGGTATAGCTTGACCAGTGTAGAAAAAGCACAGTTTCTTTTGAGGCAAAAATATAATTACATGTAAAGATAATAATTGACATGAGTTTAAACAAAGTCAATCATCTAAAGCATTAAAGCATCTATGCATTAAAAAATAGGAATAAATTGCTCTCTTGCTGTGTCCTTTCCGACTCATTTACTATTTTTAGATATTTGCTTTCCTCAATTATCGTTTTATTTTTCCTTGTCCCGCTCTACTTTAAGTGACAGATATTTAAATAATAAATAAATAATAATAAAGTAAAAATCATAAAAAGTAACCCCATGCCTCGCTGCTGGCAAGATGTTTCATACTGAGAGCCATCTGAGTCCACTCAATACGATTATGTGAATTTGCTCTGACTTTCAGCTAACCCTATTTAAATGTCTAAGCAGCTAGAAGCAACAAGTCGCACAAGGTCAGCGTGGGCCGACGGATGGACAGACAGACAGACAGACAGACGCAGATTTAACTCGTGCTGCATCGCGCGGCTTCCTCACAAGACTGGTTTCTCTAACTATTCATTTCCAACTTGGATTTTAAGAATTAATCTCCATAAGTCGTAAAAAGAATCAACAAGCTTGAAGCTATTACAACAACATGTGTTCTTCAGACATAAGAAATGATGTCTGAAAAACACATTTCCTATGTGTAAAAGACCTCAGATGGTCTTTTTTTAAGACCAACTGAGGTCTTAAAAAAATAAGTCTGCTGATGGATTTATTAATCCATTAGATTTGTGCTAGAAAATGTAAATAATTAGTGCCAAAAAAAAGCGGTATTTTTATATTAGTTATGTGGCTTGCTATATAGATATTTTTATGTATTTTTATGACCCCCACAATATGTGGCTCTCTTGGCTGCTGCAATAAAATAATTGATGTCTGTCTTCAAGCGGGCCAACAGATGAGTACAGCAAGGGACGTTTCTTTTTTTCAAGAAAAATCAATATCTGTTTATTGTTCGGCGCTTGGAAAAATATTACCATGAATAAATCTCCAGAAGAAAGAATCTCCTCTGCCTGCCAAACTATTTTCAGAACAGTTGGACAGGTATAAGTGGTTTACCTTAGAACTACGGTAATGGAAATTTGTCCTTTCACTCTGATGTTCATTTGTAAAAACAGTAATGATCAGTTGTTCACGGCATCGTTTTTACAGTGAACAGCAGTCAGATCTAAATAACTGGAGTGCAGGAGGAAAGAAGTCGTTGCATTTGAGTAATGGAGCAAATGTAATGAGAGCATGACACAGATAGGTTTTAACAATGGGAGCAGAGCATGTGCTCAATGTTACTGACCTGTATGGCATCCCATTCATGTCGGAGATTTTAAAAGAGGAAATCCTTCATGCAGAAATAATTTTCTTTTTTTAAAATCTATGAAAGTAAAAGCTCCATGCAGCTTCTGTTGTGTGGCGTGTTCTTGAGAGCATATTCAACGATTAGGTACACAGAACGTAACGGAGCCGGTCGTAGAGTATCACAGAGAGTTCCAGAAGGCGGAAAAATGACGCAGACTGAATGGCTTAAATACTGAGGGAGAGGAGGAAGTGATGAAGGAGTGGAGCTAATCACAGCTGAGTGGGGACAGCTGGGGAAGAGAGCAGGAGGAGGGAAATTAGGAGATATGAACCAGCTGAGCAGGAAGGCGGGCTGACAGGCTGGGCGAGAGGTGGGAGATGAGGAGAACAGAGGGAACCAAAAAAAGGAGAATAATAATGAAACTGTTTACTAACCTTCAGAAGACCGATGGGTCTAATGGGGACAAAAGCCTGGTGCTAGTGCGGTGGGTTACGGAGAATGTCTAGGTTTGACATAAATATCATTACTAAAATGAATGGAACTCAATACAAAGTCCTAACATTGGTACAAATACCAACTGGCGTGTGTTTTCGTGTGTGGGGGGGTGTGTGCGTGTGGGTGTGTGCTTATAAAGCATGTGGAAGATGTCCAGAGAAAGGCCATCTGTCACGATCTCACCTCGGTTCTCCTGTCCTGTTTACCAACCTGCTTTCTCCTCTCTCTCAACAGCACTCAGCTCTGAGCGCAGTCCTGCAGAAAATGAACAACTTCAACTGTAAAGCAAAGCAACAACAAATAAACATCTTGCAGAAAAAGAAAAGCTCAAACCCTAATCCTAATGTAACATTTCCTCATGCTGTCAATGATTATTTTTATTTTTTTTCACATATAGATGTTGATACATTAATGACACCACTTGCAGGATGTGTGTAAATAAACAAATCTGTAGTCAGAGTTAAAATCCAAGCTTTAATTTGAGGACATTTATTCTGCTGGGAAAAATTTCAAATTAAGAAATTACTGTTTAAAAAAAATTTTAAAAAATCCCTCATGGCACAATGGTTGTTATCCTTGTCAATCATTTCATCCTTGAAATTATGCCTCACTTTTTAAAGCGAATTGGGATTTATAGGAATTTCTATTTAGTAATCCTGATTTTTTTGGTTTAGAAGTTTAATGTGAGACTGAAGATTATTTATTTTAGCCATCACTATATGCTGACCTATATATAGTCAGCATATAGTGGTGAACTACTTAAAATAATCACTGTAATCTTATGACAATGTTCTCGGTCACTGCCAGACACTTATTTATTTATTTAAATAAACGTATCCATTTAAATAATTTATTTTTATATTTTTTTAATGAAAAAAAAATTAAATATTAAAGACATTATCAGAAGATCAGAACATCTATATAGCACGACAGAGTATGAGGGCTATACAAACACAAATTAATAAATAAATGAAATTACAAGAATAACTTGTACAAGAATAATAAAGTAATAATATTACGAGAACAAAGTCATAATATTATGACTATTTATTCTCGTATTTCCGTTTTCTTTTGTTTTACGACATTAGTCTGGTAATATTATGACTCTTCTCATATTATGACTTTATTCACATTATTTTATTCTTTTTTCATATATATTTTCTTGCCATGGCCCTGATACTCTGTCATAGCATAACCTTTCTGTCGTTCCATTTGATTTTTGCATCTTTGTATTTGTTCTTTTGGTAAATCATTGCACAAAACCGGTTCATATTTACCATTTTCCTCTTTGATGTAAAGCATGTACCAATGACAGCAGACCTCATGTGCCTATTAAGCTTTTATAACACTTTTTTTTTTTTTTTACTTTTTACCTTTATTGCCTCAATAACAAGCTTCCCAACACGTTGGGCCTGCTGGGATTTGACAAGTCAGCGTATTTGTGTCTGTAATCACTCGGCGCAGTAAAACCCACCCGGTCAGGAAGTGTTCGGTAAATAACAACAGGAAGTGCCGTATTGTCACGGCAAAGTCGGCAAGGAGATTAATGACACGAGCAATACGGTAGGACCGCATGATAATTGCTCTCGGGGGACATTAAACTTCCTTATACTTGCGTGTTTATTTGCGTGCGAGAGGGAAGCCGTAGGAAACGACGGAGCCAGAATGCTGTCGGCGCCGTTGTAAATAAATCACAGCCGAGCTACATTCATCACCGAGGTGCAAATATAATTAGCCTGCCGCAGCGAGGGCACGCCTGCCCTCACTCTGGTGACGCCCGCATGTATGCGCAGGCATTTACAGCTTCATTTTAGCCAGGCGGCTATCAGGGAGGAGAAGCGATGAGACTAACATCCTTCATTTGCAGCGCGTTCCGAAGAGTCTTGAACATCTCTTTTTCCCGTCTTTTAATATTTTGAAGACAACAGAGTCGTGAATTAAACATTCCGAGCCGTAAATTGTGACGTATTTGAGTTTTATTGCTCCACGGATGTTTGTAGAAGTTTGGGACAAGAATGCCATTGCTCTCTGGTTTTCAGGCGGGTTGGGGGCGGAAGGGCGAGGGCGGTGGTGCAGTCCTATAAAAGCCTGCAAGAAAAGAGTCTCTCAGCAGAGAGCTTTAAAAGAACCGCTTTGACCTTTTACAGCCGAGTGAAAGTCTCCGCTCTAAAACGGTGGCTCAGCCGGAGCCACATCCATACAAGCCGCTAATAGGGCAGCGGAGATTTATGCGATAATGCTTCTTGTCTCCTCGCTAACAATAAGTTCACTGTCTGGAATAAAATGTCACATCTGAGAAACCTGAGCAGTTGAGCTGCCGGTAATGGACATGTGGAAGTCATCTATGTGTGATTTATTTATTTTTGACTGATCTCTGTAAAATAGGTCTTAAAATCCATAATTTTTCACACGTTATACAGCCAGGAGACCATTATAAAAATAAGAGCCCACTGCACTGAACCCTATTGAAAACATCATAGTTATTCCACCAAATATTCATTTCTGAACTCTTCCCGAGTTGAAACATTAGTATTGTTGTTTCTAAATAAATAAAAACTTGATTTCTTTGCATTACTTGAGGTTGGAGAGCATTGCATCTGTTACGTTATGTTGACCATTTCTCATTTTCTGCAAATAAATACTCCATTTTTGCTTGAAATTTTGGAGACTTGTTGTCAGTAGTTGATAGAATAAAAGAACAACGTTGATTTTACTCAAACATTTACCTATAAAAAGTAAAATCAGAGAAACTGATCATTTTAGGTCTCTTTGTTTTTTTTTCTAGAGCTGTATGTATACATCAGCCAAATGTGACCAAAATAAATCTGTAAAATCTGTTTAGGCATATTGACGCCCTCCCAAGATCACGGCCTTATTATTTGCTAAGTGATTTTTGAAATAATAATAATAATAAAAATCACCCCTTTTTATTGTCAAAAGATGATTTAGGCAAAAAAAATATATATAAAAAAAATCACTTTTAGGCAAGAAAAAATAAGAGACTTAGGCCATTAATTTAGTATTTTCATTTTAGCAGGGCAGCTGTCGGGGAGGAGGAGCGATGAGACTAACATCCTTCATTTGCAGCGCGTTCGGAAGAGTCTTGAACATCTCTTTTTCCCGTCTTATAATATTTTGAAGACAACAGAGTCGTGAATTAAACATTCCGAACCTTAAATTGTGACGTATTTGAGTTTTAATACATCAAAATCGTCAGAATCACAGAAATTTATTTCAGTGATTCTGAGCACACAGAAGGTCAACCAGGAAGTGGTTAGTTGTTTTAACTGATATAAATCTGACTGAGCCACTGACTCACCTGTCGAACTTGGCTGGAGGCAATAACCTTATGAAGGGAAACAAAAGCACACGTCTGGTACACCCAGAGTATCTTCTCCACATTTTCCAGTCCGTTTCCCTTAAGTGCCATAAAGAGTAAAGAGAGATTTTTTTTTTTCCTCCCAAAACACTGAAGTTTAGTTTATGTTGCGAGTTATAAGGCCGAGCGTAGAGTGAACAAAGGTCTGCTGAGATTTAAAAGGAGTTTGACAATCACCTTCCCTCAGGACTGAATCATCAAAAAACGAAGAGAACATTTTAGCACTAATCATTCCTGGAGATTTTTTTGAGTGATTCAAAAAAAGACTAGTGACTCTTAACATACCATTTAATTGTTATGCTTTTCAAAAGTATCCTAAAAGGTTTATCCTAAGTTTTGAGAACATCTAAACTTCTAGTAGAAAAAAAGGAAAAGCCTCTTAAACTTCACCTATGAAAAAAGTTCCAGAAGTCACAAGTGATTTAACTCGGCAGTATCAAACTAAATTGTTTCCTTTAATGCACAAATCTTAGTGCAGTCAGAGAGCTCTTCAACATGTGTAAATGTGCAAAATTTGGTAAAGTGCATGCTGGGACTTTTCACCTTAGATCATCTTCAACAGCAGCAGTTCAGTGAGAGTTTAAACTCGGGTCAACTTACTGCATTTCATGCTGCAGAGAAGCTGACACGATTATATAATTCAGTGATTGTTTTTTTTAGTAACTCTTTCGTGAGTTGCATCACTCATACAGTGATGTCAGTCAATAACACACCATAATTTTTTTACCTTAAATGTCAGTTAAATCACAGGTCAATCAAATCACATTACTTAAAAAAAAAAAGCAGCAGCCATTTAAGTACAATTGTTTCTTTTAGTTTCAGATCTCCGTTTTACTACATTGCAAGTCCTTCCATTAAACTACAGACTATTTGCTATTGCCGTGTCTGATTACATTAAGTGCTTGAGGTCTCAGTTTGGACTTGGAGTATATTGCTAAGTCAAACCTGCGTGCTTAGAGAGTCAAAAAGGCAAAGTACAGAATTCCTGATCGTCCCTTAAGATAGCTCAAGCTACAAGTTGCAGAGATAGAAAGTGCAAGTGAGTAGAGAAAATATTGCGTCTAAAGTTTTGGGAGGAATGGCAGAACTTGTACTGAATACCGAAGGGTTACAAAAGAGAGTGCATGTTCATAGTTCCTTTGGAGAATCTTTGAACAATTTGATTCTCAGAATTGACCCAGATTGGCGATGGGCTCTTCTTCTTTTTAAATCCTCTTTTATTCAGATGGGCTTGTTGCAGAGTATTCACTGAAACATCCTCACGTTCTTTAAAGGTGACAAGAACCTCACTGTTTATACACGTCCCCTTTGATGGCTAACGTTGAGCAATCAACCCAAACCAATATCAGAGAAGTGGAACGTTTGATTGCAGAATGCTAAGTTTCGCTCCTGCAACCAAGTCTTGAACTTTTGTCTTAGGAGTCACTTGTTCTTACACCGTTCATGTACTCGCCGCTCAACAAATGTACGCGGGTCTTCTACCTCATCGTCTCCCTTCCTGTTGCACTGCTTGCTAGCAGGTACACACCACTCGCAGCGGTAATACTGACTGATGCCACATCACGCTGTGACAGGCACCAAAGGGGCCCCAGCGCATTTAGTGTCGCTTTTATCTCCCAGCATGCTTTGTGCTGTTGTTATCTGGCGTCTGCAGCCTGCTGCGGGACGACACGGTAAAACGGGACGTGATACGTTGACACAGCCACGTCGCTAAGCTCGCGTGGCACAGAGATACTTCAGCATTCAGAAGACAATTTTTTTGTTAATTATTAGGGATACACTTGGCTGTTGTTAAAGCCGCCGCACCTGAGGGGCCCTGTGTGAGAGTCAGAGAGTCACAATAGAAAGAGGAGGCAGACATACTCGTATTCCTATCTTTGCATGATCCACATGTTGCATTTGCGTGTTTCCTTCCTTCTGATTAGAGACAAAAATCAATTCAAGCACCTGAATTTTAGTATAAAATGTGGTGAAATATTTCACTTTGAACTTTACGACTTCGTTCCATTCCTTTCTTTTGCCTCTGCCGCTCAGTATTCTCCTGTTATTTTGGGTGTTTCTCAAGATCTTTACTGGTACAAATGAGGGAATAAAGGAAAAGAGCAGCATGCTGTGAAAAAGTACTTGTCCTTTTGTAGATTCCCTCCTTTTTTTGTTCGGATCATAAAACCGATTTTAAAACCAAAACACCTTTGGTGAATACAAAAGCAGTTTCCAGTGATGATTTCAACTGGACATGTGTGATATACCGGCCGATAACAGTAATTTTTTAACATAACAGTATCAGTCCGATACATAAAACCGGACCGATATTAANTTCTAGAGGAACAAGGGGCGAAAGTTGGTCATGTGGTATTTGTTTGGTCATCTGACAGTGATGGTGATGCAGCGCTGGATTGTGGGAAATTTAACTGAAGCAATGCTGAAGGTGTGGAAAGAGTAGGGAAATATATACAATATATAAAATGAAATTACATAACATAGCGCTTTTCTGGACCCTCAAGAACACTTTGCAATGAAATCAGTCATTCCTGCTGACACGCTAAAGGTGGCTAGCTAAAAGTAGAAAAAATTAGCTAGTCAAATTCTGCATGGCTCAGAAAGCATAAAACAAAAACGAAAAACTGAGGTTTTGAAGTTGCTAAGAAACAGATGAGACTTGTGTTTGATTTTGACGCTTGAAAAAATCAAGCGGAATGGAATCAATTCTGTAAGGAAGATTTGCTTGTTTTTTTTTTTACACCTTGAGTAATGATATTTTTAAAATTGCTTGCTGTTTTTATTAAGGTTATCTGCATCTTCTGTGAAAATTTGTTTTGACAGACAAAAAGGAATAAAAGAAAATTAAATCTGTGGAAGTTCAAACTTAAGAGGCAACACACGATAGAGAGTGTTCAAATCTGTCTAAACNATTTTTCCTGTTGTGGTTTAATTAAGGAATATTTTTGCCCGCCATTTCTTCGGAAATACCAGAAGTTTGGGACCTGCACGTATGGGTGTGTGTTGTGGTGACTCAGGTGTGAATAACGATGAGCTGAGGATACAAATGGAAATCAACAAGTCGTCACCCCTGGGCAACTGAGCGTGTGTGTTAGAGCTGGACGGAGAGAAAGAGAGAAGGAGAGAGAGAGCGACTGAAGCTCTGAGTCATTCGGTGGAGCCGTTACCCAGAACCGAGCCACAGTGACCCTTACTCCTCACAGGCGCCCAAATGTTGAGTTCTTGTCCTGAGGTCCACATTCATAGGTCACATCAATCCAAATCAAGTCACATATCAAACCTCTTCATCTAATTAAACTAAACCGAGGTTAATTTTGCCGAAGGTGAATCTGGAGTGGACCAGCACACTGGGTTTGCTCAGCGTACAAATTACACACCGGTGGCAGCTAAAACAAGCAGGTCATTTAATTCCTCAATTTGTGTCTCACTTTGTATTTTCTCTTTGTTCCATACATTTTGCTGGAATTGGGTTGAACTGGATTTTTGCTGCCTGAGCTACCTTAATTTTCGTGTCACTGACTCCATAAAGTGTCATAAACTTTCCTCCAAGATATTGCTCCATGTTGCCATGACGATAACACACGGTTGCTGCAGATTTGTTGGCTACATGATGTAAATTTAGAATTTCAACCACATCCCATATGAGCTCTATTGGATTAAGACCTGATCTCACGATCAAGGTCAAGAAACCAGTTTGAGATTATTTGAACTTTGTAACGTTAATGATTACTTTAGGTTTTTTTTTGTAGAAATACAAAAAAACCCTGTATTTCTGGGGGGTTTTTGTTGTTGCTTTTTTCTCTTTGATATGAACAATTGCAAAAAGAGAAACAAAATAAGGCAAAAATATTACAATAAAAATTAAGAGACGTCATGACTGTTTGCTATTAGACAGTGTCTGTTTTTATGAAAGTGTGTCACAATGGTGGGAACTCGAGTCACATGACTTGGACTTGAGTCAGACTTTAGTCATTAATATTATGACTGCTTGGAAAAAATGTTCAGTGACTTGACTTGTACTTTTACACCAAGGACTTGAAAATAATTAATATTTTACCCCAAATCTAAAGATTAAAACATATTCCTATTATTGAAGAAGCGCGGATTATTTCATCATCTTCTTTCACTCATTCTGTATTAATAAATGCAGATGGTTTCTCTGGTTTTCCACATTCTGGCTGTACGTGTGCATGAGCTGCAGTGGAGCCAATCAAATTACATATATCAAAAAATGTCAAAACAAATATTCTAGCAAAGATAGTTTTTTTTAAAGGTACATCAACTACAAAGAACTCAACAACAACAAAAAAAATAATAATAAAAAGTGCAACATGCAAAAAGAAAATCACAGACAGAAATAGAGCAACTTACCCAACATTTGACGTTGCTTTAAGAACAGTAAGTGGTACTTTCCTTTTGCTATGATGACACAGCTGACTTTAGCTAGCTTTGTGCTATTAGTTTGCTGGGCTATGTTGATGATTCTGTTTGACGTTAAGGTGTATGTCATTTTTGTGGTGCGAGTATAACGTCCAGCTTGTTCGCTACAGATTACCGGTGGATGTTCAGCTGTTTCAGAAGCTGAACTCGGGGTTCAGAGTTTCTCTCCATCACAACGGTGAAATGAATCCAGTTCCGTCAGATGATGGATCATATATTTGAATACATCTGTGTCGGGAAATCAAATTGAGAATATATATTGTTTACTGCAGTCGGTGCATTAAGTCTGAATATGGTGTTCTGCTTTGGCTTTTATTTTTTTTTTACTGACTGTTTATTCTGGAAAGTTTTTATTTAAAGTAAGAGTTTTCTTGCAGCAAAGTTTAAATGAACTGTACAATATGGAGGTGCAATTTTAGAAGTACTTTTTAAAAGACAATTGCAACATTGTAAAAAACACCAAAAAAACATTGTAAAGGACTTGAAATTCCAAGTTTCAGGCTTGGGACTTGACGATTGCCTGACTTGACTCGAGACTTGAGGATAAAGACTAGAGACTTGCAAAACAATGACTTGGTCCATCTTGTCTTGGTCACTTTGTCAGCCCACAAAGGGAAATCAAAATGCCAAAAAGAAATGGAGAATAATGATGGAAAGTCGCAGCTCCTGGAACAAACACAAACAGATGCTGAATAAATAATGAAAAGAATTTTTCTCTTCCCTTCCCCCTCATGTCATCGTTGCCTTCGTCCCGTTAATATTGATAAGGTGGAAGGGGAAGGAAAGACCCAGGCAGTGCATTCTAACTCGGACACCATCTTGGCACTTTGGGGCTTCCGAAAGTTATTACAGGATTTAATATGGAAAAGGAAAAGAAAAGACTTGGTGTAAGCTTTAGGTAAGATCTGGATACCAAAGCAATTCCTGCCAGGAATGAATAAGACGCAGGAAAAATGAGAAACCGACAGCTTTTTTTATTTTTCAAATGCCCTGACAACTGACAGAAATTTTGTGATCTGAGAGAATTCACAACTCCTTGGCATAAATGAAAACGTCAACAACAGCAACAAAAAAAGCTTTCTTCACTGGTTGTCTCTCAAATAAGCTCAGTTTGAATTGATTTCAGTGGCTTCACCTCTTGTTTTGTCTCTGGTTGACTAATGTAGCATGCAGTCTGTGAGCCCATTGTGAATCAGGTGGCTAAAAAACCTTTTTGGCTTTTCAAGGGGGAGAGGGGATGTCTAAAGTCTTAACTCTTTTTAGGTAATAAAATACATGACTGACCGGAAAATAACAAAAAGGTCTGGCTGAGAGTGTGTGGCATCCTGTGCTCAGGAAGAGGATTCTTATCTGCAATGCAGCAGTTTGTGAAATGGAAGACAGCACCACAAATCTCCCAGGGTACTTGAAGTGCGCTGTACTGATCCTAGCATCCCTCTCCAAATTTTAGAAACTCAAAACGCCTTTCTGGATGTAGAGATCCCCACAAAATGATAAGGCTGTTAATTTAACAGATTGAAAAAAAAAAAAGTAGCACAGACCTTTGAAGAGGAAGGAAAATGGTAGATGGTTGTCAAGATTCCTTTTGTACTAATAAAAATGTGAAAAGTGTGACATGGTTTCGTATTCTGAAGCCCCTAAACAATCCCAATGCATCCAAATGAGTAAACAGAGCCTGCCTACGTTGTCATTCATCTAATTAAATTGAATTAAATACAGTTGATCTGCAAAGCAGTCGAGCATGCATGATGACGAATGCATTGTCCTGTTTGAAGACTTTTCCTTAGGGAGAGACGAGATAGGGAAGCTGTTCAGGGTTGATGGGAAGATGGATGGAGCTAAATACAAGAAGCAATAATGGGATAAAGTCTGTCGAAGGCTGAAAGAGAATTAAGACGAGGGCGGACATTCAGCTTATAGCAAGTGATGAAACAGAATGATGTAAAATTAAGCTTTAGCTATTTTCAAAACAAAAAACAAAAAAACGGATAGGCAAAAGTATCAGTCTTTAATGTCTTTTATGTGTAAACCTGGTAGAGACATACCGCAAAAGACTAAGATGTAATTGCAGTAAAAATGGATCAGAAAAGTCACAGAACACTTTTCACATTCTTATTTGAAAACACATTGTAAAACTTGTGTAGGAATTTATATTCACACCAGCTGGTCTGTTTTAATCAAGTTGTAGTTTGTTTTAGGAAATTTGGTTTGTTTGGGGAGTTGTGAATGTGCAGTCGAACTCTGATGCGATCTGTCTGTAAACTTGGGTCTCAGTTCGGTTGAAGTGAACTCTGGCGCCGTTTGAATTTCTATGTGGATCCAAGAGGACTGGAGACCACTCCAAAAACAGGAAGTGGACTGTAGCGCAAGGCATTCTGGGTAAATGCAACCAAAACAAACACAAGAGTGGAAATAGCTCATGGTCTTTTATCAACAAGAAAAAGAAGACATTGTACAACTTCTAAAATTTAATCTGTTTTTCTGAGTTTTTTCCTTCAGTAGTTCTTGGTGCAGCGCCACCACAGGTGAGGAGGTGAACAGGTTTTTCAGTTAGTTTGGATCGGTTTTCAGAGTGCAGTGAGAGAGCAAACCTCACCTACTGAAAGTGTAACGAATGTCGCAACTTTGGCACCCAATCAAACCGCATCTAC
Source organism: Brachyrhaphis terrabensis (assembly GCA_903067065.1). Classification (NCBI taxonomy): domain Eukaryota; kingdom Metazoa; phylum Chordata; class Actinopteri; order Cyprinodontiformes; family Poeciliidae; genus Brachyrhaphis; species Brachyrhaphis terrabensis. Next base: position 4,670 of record CAEGAG010021128.1, on the reverse strand, counting down.
CAGACTGTGTGAAAACATCATTAGTCTGTCTCATAAATTCCCAATGAAATACATTGAAGTTTGTGGTTGTAAAATGAAAAAAGTTAAATGGGTGTTACAGCGACAATGCCGAGGTCCAGCTTCTCTAATGAAAAGTCACTAGTGTTTATTTTGTTGATCCCACAATGGCTGAAAATAGGAGGTTTGACAGCATGAATCAGCAAACAGAAATGTTCGTGGAATGATAATTTAACCATACAATTGCTCAGTTGAAATGCTCTGGAAAGCTCCCACTACGCTCATGACCTCTTAGCTCCTCGCCTCAACAGTCCACAGAATTTTATTTTCACCCAGTCGACCCCCAACAACAATATTTGTTTTACTCTCTTCCCTGGTTGCTGATATGAGAAAAACAATAATCTAGTCCTTTAGTGCTGAAGGCAGTGTGAGTTAATGCCAGCTGTGTGTAAACAGCTGTGTCATCTGAATATGCAACTTTAGTGTCTTTTATTCTCCTAAATAGAAATGAAAAAATATTTTTTTCCCTTTCAGCTGACAGTCGTGTGTTGGATTTAATGCTTCATCCGCCCATGGCTATCTCTTTATGCTCCAATGGAAAGATTTTAACCACGGAAGGGCCATATAAAGGCCATCTGCCTTTCCCATTAATGCCAACTATCTGGCGTTTCCCTCTCAGATGATAAAACTGTGTATCAGGAGATATTTTGATGATGAATTTTAATCTGATGGCTTATAAAGAAACGCTTTAGCTTTTGTGCTACAACTGTTTGCGGTCTAATGCCACTCTGCTACCTTCCAACGTTAATGCTGTTTCACAAAATGCGATTAGTCCATAATACTCCTGTGAAAGCAAAACTAGCGAGAGCGCACTTTCACTGCGTTTCTGCTGCATAATGTTAAGCAGCTCTAAAAACGTCACTATTTTAAGTTGGTATTCCTTCTTATTTTTTTTTTAAACTTAAAATATTTTTTGCTCAAATTTAATCAGACTTGAATTTGTTACAAAATGACACAACAGTTGAACTCCATCTGCGATGACATATTGTAGAAAGAAGCTAAAATGGCTCACGTTTAGATACCATAGTGATTGTCTTTTGTTAATACGTTCATCAAAACCAAAACTAGCATGTCTGTTTTGGATGTGGTATTTGTAATTTGATCACTTTTGAAGTCTTTATTCGATTATTGTTTAAAAACTCTTTCCACATGAGTTTTTTTTTTGTTTAGTTTCTTACTTGTTTTTTGTGTTCAGTTTGTATTGTAGCTTACTCTCTTAGATCAGTGTTAGTCTCTTTTTCCATAGGTCGTAATCCCCTTTCCGTCTAGTTGAGCTCCCTTTAAGTTAATCATTCACCTTCTGTCAGTCCCCCTGTTTGCTCTCTCAAATTAATTCATACATGGAAAGAAATTAATAGACGGCTCTCCATTTTAAAATGGAAAAAAAAAGAAGAAAGTCCTGCATGTTCTGTCGCACTTGCTCTGATACTCTTAAATGAAAGCCATCGTAGCAAGAAAACAGCCACTGTCGAACAAAAGCTACGGGAAAGTTTAATTTAAAGTTTGTGACACTCCTTGTGTGGGATGGAGGAAAATTGTGGAAGGACTTTTTTGGACCAGGGAAAAATTCAGACATAAATCTGATCTGGGACATTGCTTCAAAAATTTCTGCTGGTCTCACAGACCTTGAGCTCTTGGGAAACAAAAGAGTTGGCACCAATTTCAGTGTCTAGCTGTGCAAAGCTGGTAGAGACATACCCCAGTAAACGTGCAGCTGTGCCTGCAGTGAAAGGTGTTTCCACAAAGCATTGGCTCAATGGGATGAATAAAAAATGCATTCCTCACTTTAGAGTCTAAGGACATTTTTTATTTTCTTTTATTTCATAAGCATGCCCCCATTTTATGTTGGTCTTAACATGCATACAAATTTGAAGGTGCAATATGTCAAAATGTGAAAGTTCAAGAGGTAAGAGGCAAGGTGATATTGATCTGTTGTAAAGGAACAACTTTGCTGCAACTTTGCTTTTCTCTGCTAAAAAACAGACCTGACCATAAGACAGAGAAAGCTGTTAGTTTGATACATAAACTTTGGACAGGGGTTATATGGTAGTAAAAGGGAGAGCAGGATGAAGATGGAGAGGGCCTCAAAAAACTTGGCTCATCCCCTTTGGCTGCTGGAGGCTCAGAGACAGCAGTTGTTTTCCTGAGGATTCAGATCAAACATAAAGCGGACGGTGTGAAGAGACAACACGAAAACTCCGAATGACACTAAAGCACAAAATAATACTAAAAACCGAACAATGAAATCCGACGCAAATCGTCTCCATTTTGCGTGTGTTCACAGATTTTTATGTCTTAAGAAAATTGCTAAAAGATAAAAATCATCCCAACCAGACGCCACTGATTTGCTGAGTCAACCCGCCTCAGATTAAAAAACTCAGACTTGAATTGAGCCGTGGCAAATGCGGTTCAAATGCTAAAAGAAAGCAACTTCCGCTCTGCTATGTTTGCCCCAGCGCGAGCGCGCACGAGTCATCGGCGAGAATCACGCGGGTCAGTCAGACCCTGATTCAAAAGACAGCTGAGGCTCGAAGGTTGCAGTCGCTGACATCTCCGACGGGGGGCGACGGAGAGCCGTTTTTCCCCTCCTCCTCCTTCTCCCCGCCTTCGGGATCTGCTCCCACTCTCCTCTGAAAACCACACGCGCTCCATACATCCAGCCTCTCTCCCGTGTGACGGAGAGAAGCAGGGAGGGAGAGGAATGGGATTGTGCTTGAAGGCCAGACAATTAGTGGCTGTTGGAGGGAAGGCGCGACACACATAAAGGCTGGGAGAGAAGATCAGGACTAACGGAGGGGAGTCAGGCTCACGGAGGACATCAGAGAAAGATGGCTTCTATTTCAATGTTTAATGGCCACCAAGCCAGGGGGGAGGCAGTGGGGGAAAAAAAAAAAATCTACTTTATTACTTGACCACTACAAGCTTTAAATCCTGTGGAAGACCAAAAGTGCCCTATCAAAACAAATTGAAACATAATTTATCAAAATACTTATATTTTGATAAAATTGGAGATACAAACATTAATAAATAAGTACATTTATGTGTCATTTAAGTGTTTCTTGCCATTTATTTTATAAAAAAAATTTCTTATTTATTCATATTTCTGCTACTGCCTTGCATTATATCAAGACTTCTTTTCTTTCTGGCTTACTAATTAAAGTCAAAATGGATGGCTTGTGCTGCTAGACACAAGATGAGTGTTCTGAAGTTAGGTTCCTGTGCAGGTCAGCCAATTAGACTCCAGGATGTATTTAACAAGCAGTAGTGACAGTTTAAATTATGTCATAATAGACTGCTCCCAATGCCAGATTTAGGAAGATGTGCAGCTCTTATTTAGGCGCTTTTGATGCCACAACCAATTTATTTTGGATGCATAAAACTTCTTTCATGCAAGCAAATTACAATCCATTGATAGTTAGGCAACCATACATATTAACGTCAAGGTTGCATAAACAAAAATAGAGTAACAGTCTTTGTATTTGTTGTTTCTCATGTATCATTCCTAACAAGCAGATACATTAAACCATTGGTATAATACTTAACTCATTTAAAAAGGTTTTAGCAAATAATTAATTCCTAGGAAATTTTGTCAGGGATGGCATGATAGGTCCACCAAAATAAAATAAAAAAATTAAAAAAACACTGCATGGAACAACAAAAAAGGATTTTATTTAGATATTCAGCAATATCTTATCTTAAAATCTAAGCATGATTACAAAAACCCTAAAAGTGTGAGATCATCAACAGCATACTTGATACTTTACAGCATGTTTTTTATTTTTTTTTTTTTTAAACATAAAAAATGAATGTTCATTATTTCAAAGTACAACTCAACCCAAATCTTGACCTTGCTTAAACAATAGCCTTAAATAATAATAGTTATTAGCATGTCGTTTCTTGCCAAAACAAACAAAAAAAATTATTTTAGGAAGTGAAAATAAAATATCCTGCTCAGGGTGGCCATAAGTAAGTAACATTAATAAATTAATTGCTAAATTAACAAACAAATGTTTGAATTTACCAAAGCGTTTTCAACATTCCAATTACCCCTCTCTAGCGCCCCACGGTGGCGATACCTAGACATGCGCACGATTGCACCATAGGCATGCTGGGATTGCGCATGGATATGACTTGCGCAAAATCACAAAAAAATACAAATAAACAAAACAAAACAAAAAACACGATAGCAGGAACCCCCATCTTGCTAGTGAACATTCTGCAGGGTTCACTAACATGTTACATCACAAAGGTTTCCACCGGAAGAGGTGGAAGGGAATTACACATAAGCACGTGCTGTTTCTAAAAACCCCAAATTACCATTCTCTCTCTCTCTCTCTCTCTCTCTCTCTCTCTCTCTCTCTCTCTCTCTGTGTATCTTGAATTCGGGTCTATTTGATCTCAACTCGAGCACGCGGACATACCTAGACACAAGCGCACATTCACGCACCCACGGAGAGAGAGAGAGAGAGAGAGAGAGAGGGAGCGAGCCAGCGAGAAAGTGGGGGACAGAGTGATGCTCTCCCGCCGGAGAACAGAGCCTGACTCCGGCCAGCCAGTCATCATCAGCGGCAGCAGCAGCAGCAGCGGCGGCGGCAGCGCCGTCCTCCCCACCG
>CAEGAG010021114.1:0-34897 GCA_903067065.1 Brachyrhaphis terrabensis | reverse complement strand
TTGGAAAACGTTAAGAATGATTGTGTCATGTTTGTCCTCCTACAGAAACCATATTAAAACAAAAAATATACTTCCCAACCCCATCTTTTCCCATTTTCAAACATTTTTGAAAAAGCTCCAGAGAGCCACTAGGGCGGCGCTAAAGAGCCACTTGTGGCTCCAGAGCCACTGGTTGCCGACCCCTGCTCTAAGCCAACGCCATTACAAACAAAGATACTTAGGATTCCCCATTTACTTCACATTGTGTCCAGCTCTATTTTGAAATTCATATCATACATTATATTGTGCTTTCTGTTGAGACCTGAATCAGTCTACATTTTTCTAATGGGATAATATTATGGATCATCTATTTTCATAATGATTTACAGAAACTTAATGCATGTTTAATTAAATGTTCTGAATGTCTTTGAGGATAACACGATTTATATTCACCTACTGCAACAGTGTTATAGAAAGATGAGATGACATCTGGTAAGAGAACACTAATTTCAGGATTTAAAAATTTTACAATTGATTTGAAAAAAAAAAAGAAGACTTGTGAGCAACTTTAATATATAGGTATAAGAAATGACAATGTTCTTAACACTCAAAAGGCATAAACACTGTGGTCATAACAAACACAACAACACACCCTTTATCCATGTAACCTGAAACATAACCTGTCAACAAAGCAATTAAGAAGGTACTCTTCTTGAAAACCAATTACTGCACAGACCGAAGGATTATAATCTTTGGGCACATGGACGCAGAGTAATTAACCTTTATCTTTCAACCTGTCCCTGCTGTCAGACATCATTGTTGATGTGACACTCAAAGAAAATGATGACCTGGAGCAAATGGAAACATGCAAAAGCACTTAGTCAGCTTTGCCTTACATTTACCCTTAACAGAAACCAACATTGATTCTAGGTCAGTACATGCACTGGTATCCACTCTATTTCATACTCAGACATTGTTTACACAGCTTGTTTAAAATAAATCTTTTTCAGTGAACTTCCTCCTCTGAAAGCTTGTATGTTCAGTGAGCTCATAAATTTTTGTGTCCTGAGGTGTATCGCACAGTGTCACCATATAACCTGAGAGAGAAAAAAGAAACATGGCTAATGAGAAAGCTGTGGCAGGTGAACACCATTCACTTTCCACCCTAAAGTCCTGTGGACGCGCTTGTTATAGATAAGCAGAGCCTTTATAAGTAGCTGCTTGAAATCACCCACCAAGAAGGGTTGTTGTGCTATGGCTATCATTGTAACACACTAAAAACACTGCAATGCAGCCTATTCATTTATCTTCTGTCTAATTATTTTTGCGCCTCAAAAGAAAGTGCCAGATTTCTTTCCTCAAGTAAGAAATGTCCTTTTTACCAAAAAATCGAATTTCAGTTAGTCTTTTCTCTATTCTTAAAAAAGACACAAGGGATAGAGTGCGTAAATAGAAAGCATCAATGCATCTGTTGATAGGCTTTTGTGTCTATCATGCATGTTTGATTTTCCTCCTAAATGTTTTTCATGCTCTTTTCATGATTTTTTAAGCTAAATTTAAGTCCACTGTTTCATTGGCTAATCTTTAATTAGGGAGGTTCCGAACTAAATGAATTGACCAACAATACATGTTGGCTGGCTTAAGAGACATTAATATTCTCTAAAAGAACAATCAGTGCTCCTAATTATCAGTACTTATAGAACAGGAAACCCTAGATCACCCTTAAGGATGAGGCTTATCTTTAATCACAGTATTATTATTCAAAGTGGCACTTTTATGATAGCACTAATTATAAAAAGATACAAGGGTTTTCAAGTTACATTTTCCACTTAAATTCATAGTAAAACAAAAGGACAGCCCATCTAGATTCTTGTAGTTTTTTGTATGTGTGAAGGGTTTTGGGGTTTACTTTCTGTAGAGTTTAATTTCATGCTTGTGCAATAAATAATAACATGGTTGAGTGTACTGTTTATAGTTTCGTACACTTAAGAGTGAAATCTAAATAACCTCAAAACTTGGTACAAACTAGATTATTTTTGTAAAAACCTTAAAACTGATTTTAATCTCTCAATGTAAAAAGACTGCATGAGTTTATTAACTAAATTAGTTTTCTGTTAAATATTTTAGATTTGTTGTCATTTGAGTGTAGCAGAGTCACATAACATTTAAGTATAAGTCTCGTGGCAACAAAAGAAACGTTTCCACTTTCCTCCCATTTTTCTTCACTCATCAATTATTGGAAGGATATTAGAATGTCTTTGGCAGGAACAACGGTGACAGGGTCCTTTTTGCATTCTTGAAAATTATTTATGTGAGGGAATAACATCAACCTGTACTGCAGACAGATTTTATCTGTTTGCCCTTTCATGCTTGTGAAAGGGCAAGTGGATTAAATGTAGCATCCTCAAGTTTTCTTAAACATATGAATGTTTTTACATGCTAATGTCCTCAATATGTAAATGAACAATTCTTTGATCTGTCAAAGCTGTTTTTTTTCCCCCTGCCGCCTGCAGTAAATAACTTGGCTGAAGAAATTACTTTTTGCTTCTCCTTAGGCTGGTCAGGCAATTTTGCACCACAACAGCTGTAAAAATACATTTATTTTCAAAAAGTATTCTTTTTACAAAAAGCTTGTTTTTGCCGGGAGTAAAAAGCAGTCCTATTTTTCCTCTGTACCAACCTCTTTTGTTTGCTTTTACCTTAAAATAGCTCACTTCCCTTAAGCATACCATCTCAAAGGAGGCAGTGAATACAATTTTACTATTATTCTTATTTATATTAGAAGAAGAGACGACGTCACACATTTGTCTGTGATAGAAGTTATTGTAAAATGGGGTAACAGTATTTTAAAACAAAGATAAAAATTTTAACAGTTTTAGCATTCAGCACCTCTAGTGTTACTAGCATTGCTAAAATAGCAGTAAAGTATGGGGGGTTGTCTATAGTATAACCATCGCGTGTACACAAAACCTTAAAACTGCTCTTTAAACAGATTTTCTTATATAAAGGCATAAATATTTGCAAAAGTTTGAGACAAGCATAGCCTCTTTCTGGGTGTGATTTTAATATTTTTTCAAGACAGAAAACATATTATTCCCAGTCTTACTTTTTTGCAGCTCTACAAATTTGATATGTTACTGGTTGCTTGCAACAGTCTTAATCTGTAGATCATAAATATCTTTTTCATTTGTTATCTCTGCTATTTCTAATTGTGACATATGTCATAACTCCATCATCATCATGTGATGTATTTTTGACAAGTGCTGGTTTGATCAAATACAATTGCTGAGAGAAGAATAATTACTGGAGCTATGCAAAAGCAAGTGTTCCTTAACTCACTTGCAGAAGTATTTCTCTTTAAGTCAAAGTGAAGTAAGGTTTTATCAGTTGCTAAAGATACAGTTCACTAATGCTTACAATGCTTATGCTACAATAAGGAATAGATATTTTAAACCAAGAAGGACTTGGTGTGCTTTGCAGAACTATTCAGACTACTACATCTTTCCACATAACAAACATAAACCTGAATATATTTTATTGGAATTTTAACTGATCAACCAGCACCACGTAGTACATAACTGTGAAGTAGAAGGCAAATGATGAATTGTTTTTAAATATTTTTACAAATAAAAATTGGAATGCTTGCTGTGCATTTACATTCGGCCCTTTTATCCGTACTTTGTGGAACCACATTTTGCTGGAACTGCAGCTGTAAACCTCTCAGTGTATGTTTTGCACATCTACATAAAGACTTCCTTCTACTTTCCCAGTGGTGTGTGCTTCTTTGTGTTGGACTATCACTTAAAACTGAGTAAAATGAATTGAAGTTTGAAACTGTGATGTGAAAAAAAATAATGTGAACTTTTTTCATAGGCATAGATAATTTTGCAATGCATATTAACAGGAGCAACATAAGAGGTTGAAGAAAGATTTACCTTTGACGGGTGATACTCATTAGTCGTGGTTATAATCAACACGATGCATCATATTGTTTTGAGATAATGATCTAGGTTTATTTTATTAGTCTCTTTCAAATAAAAATAAAATAAATATAAATAAATAAATAAATACATATCTTCGCTGTCTACATAATTTGAAGACATTAACCTCAATAAAGCATGTGGCCTATTAATAAAAAATGAGAAATTAGTCTGAATGACTAAATTGCATCTCTTAATGAACTGACTAATGAAGCTATTAATGTCTCAACCTCATATGTGAAAATTACTTGAGACTGTTCTAGGGTGATTTTAAATAAGATGACATATCTAGGGAGACAGGCTCCTGGTAGCATCATAATGGTCATTTCCTTCACTGATTTCTTCTCATGATAATTTTTTGATAGAAGTCTTCTGTAAACATGTGCAGACAATTAGATTCATTACTTCATATCATCAATTCTTCCATCAACACAAAATGATTTGTGATTAACTCAAACACATTCATAACTGCATATTACAATACTTCTCTCTCATGCACATTAATTAAAACTCGAATTTAATGGTGCAGAAACTAAAAGGTTCATTGGCATCAAGTGTATTCATGTTGGAAAAGCTTTCAAGTAAACGTATACTTAATAATAATGTAGAGAATTCTGTGACAGAGGAATGCACATACATATGAATAAATCCAACCTTAACATATTGCTAGGCATCAAATTGCTTCCCACCTGTGCACAAAAGATGCTTTACTGAGAAACAGAAACTGAAGGAAGGTATTTCAGAATACATCTTAAGTCAGCTTGATCCCTTCAAGGCCACTTTGTACAGTTACAATATCACTAGATGTATTTTTAAAAATATTCTTTACTACCAGAAAACAATTTCTTAATTCACAACACACACACACAAAAAAAAAACCATCCAAAAAATTGTTGAAACGTTAATGAATGTCTCAACTTTGTCCATAGTCCAAATACCGTTAAAAGATTATGAATTTCCACTGGGACAATTCAAGTCTGCCGTTGATGTTGAAAGACTATAAACCACATAGTGAATAAGAGAGTGCAAGCTTAAGTTGCATTTCTTTTCATTTGGAATGGAGGCGCCAAGATAAAGCTCTTAGATAGAATTGAGATTTAATGTGAACGTTTGGGGATACTCCTCCCTATTTTTGTTTATTTATTTCAATAACACCCAGGGCAAAATGGTTTGAATATTGAAAAAAATATAGCTGTTTGCGTTACACAAATCGTGTGGGGAACATACCATCTGCTGAAAGCTTGGGGCAATTTTGGTGCAAAGGAAGAAAAATGAAAAGAGCAAGGTTCTCAGGGATGTCTCAGAAGTTAGAATTAAATATTAATAATAAAATAATGTAAATAGTTATTAAAATCCTGCTGTCGCTTTTTGAAAAAGCAGTACACAAATTTTACCACAGTAAACATTACAATATTGCTTCATATGCAGAGGTTAATAAACAGAATTCTGATTCATTTACTAGTGACCCATTTGGGTTTTGTGGTACTGATGAGACAACAAAGACTTTGAGGAGTTTGTTTGAGTGGGGAGAGGGAAGGTGTGACTGACTATACAGCTCAAAAGAAAAAACCCTTTTTTGGTTAAATTAGTTGAGTTTTTCTTTTCTTCTTTTTTCTAATGTAATTACAAGTTAATCAACGAAACATATGTATATGACTACACATTTTATAATCTGACAGAATGAATGAATCAGTTAAATAGATGATTTTACTGTTTGTGACAATCGACAGTACCACCTACTGATTTAAAAACACCATTCTGACAATCCAGAAGGGCCTGTTTGATTAAGACATTATTTTTAAAAGTAACATAATTTTCTCTTGCCCTTTAACCAGTTTTCCACACCTGCTTTGTTTGTGACTGTAGGGAGAACTTCAATGGATCAGATTAAAGATGAACATTTTCCCAAATGACATACTTGATGAGTATGTTTGAACATATTTTATGAAATCTATTTAGTTACTCCAGTGCAGATATAAAGCAAATAGTAAGGACATGCCCATGTCTCAGTGCCTGACCTCTACTATAAACATCTATTTATGATCCATCGAGCAAGATGGAGGGACAAGAGACTATCTCCAGCAGTCCATTAGACAGATCCACTCTATAACTCCAGCATCCAAACAACCATTAACAATCCTCTCAGTGTATTATTAAAACTTTAGCACAAATAATATAAAACAATGTATTTTGTATATGTTAAATCTAAATATAGATGGAACTAATTTACAATTTCAACAAGTTATAAAATAAAGCAAAAAAAGTGACAGGAACAAGATAGGTGTAGTGTTGTCACTTCTGTTTTTCTTAACTTGAAGGTCACATCCTATCTAGAATTTGTCCACAGTGAATTTTTTCCACAGCAATAAAATATACTTTCGCTGGAGAGTCACTGGGGAAATCAAGTCACACTGCAAAAGGACAATCATTCTTCAAGTAAGGTACCTTTAAACAACTCATGGAATGGACTTGTTACTGAATACTTTACTGCTAAACACAGCTTCACTATTTGTCGCAGAGAAACAGATAAAACAATATGTAAAATGTATTCATTTAATCCTGCATAAATGTCAGAAATGTTGGTTACACGCTCATTTTACTTGGAGTGTCAATCTCAATCTCGTGATTCTCATGTAAAAGCTGGAGGATTTTGCAGTTGTTTGTGGCAAGACTACAACAAATAATAGAAAATATATATATTATAAAGGCAAATAAGGAGTATATTTAATCCAAACAAACATTTAGCAAATTCTACAAATAAAATATCAACAACAATAAAAGAAAACTCTTTGTGTGCTTAAGAGTTCACCTAAAAGATGCAGACCAAAATAAAAAGCAATTACAGTAGCAGTGTAAGAGCATCTGAATTATTAAAGAGAGAAATGCAGACATTAAAACACAATAACAAATCAATGAAGAACAGGAGAATGCCATGGTGATTATGGGTTAAATATGGAAAGAATTACATAGTGGACAAAGTTAAACACTGATAGTTTGGGAACAAAATACAGATCTAAATGTATAAATAAAAGAAGCAGCTAGTTCCATGAATATGGAATGTAAGTGGGTGCTAAGAGCAGGAGGTAAGCTGGATACCACAATCACTTGGCATCCTCAAATCAGTGGTAAAGTAAAGTCGGTCCCCATAATTTTAGATGAACGACATGTAAAAGCCTTTTTCACTACCTCTGGGAATAATTATGAGATAAAACTCACATTAACAAGATCTCACCTGGTTTTCATTGAAAAACATAGAAAACAATAACAAGGTTTGTAGAAGAGACAGACTGCACTTTAATTTTCTTCTTTTTTTAGATCACATTCTGTTTTCAATTCAAGTGCTGGAAGGCAGTGGACTGGACAACAGAAATGTAGCCTAAACCCTCCTAAAGTAAAGGTAAGATGTTTCTGATAGGTCAGAGGCCTTCTTTCTTTTAACTGTGAACAGCTCTATTGTAATATTTATGAAAATTCCCCACCACCCTTTTATTACTCTGATTTCTCTACCATGTTTTTGTTGTTCTGTCCAAATCTCAGGTGCCAAGTATTGTTGCACAAGGCAGAAATGAGGATTATTATGTTTTCTTTATCCCTAGAAGATCTGTTAGGATAAGAATTTGTCATCATTACTTGATGTCTGCAAGCTCCAAAAATGATATAAGAACTGGATTAATTAGATTTTCATTTCAAACTATTTTCCATCTGCTGGGCACGCTTGAGCTGATTAAATTCTACTTTGTTTCAGGATGTCTTTTAAAGCAGTTCCCATGTCCAGATTTAGCTGCTCCTTCAACTGATGTTTTAAAGTAGCCAAGTAGATATAGGTTGAGTTAAAAATGTTGATATAAAAAGTTATTTCCATGTCATGCATCCCTAGCAAAAGATATCATTCAATCGGTAATTATGTACAGGGTAATCATTTATTAACTTAATAAAATGTGATGTATTTCATACCTGCTCACAACACTTTCATTGAGTAGTGCTTCCTATCAAATCTACCTAAAGAAAATTAATTAAAATCTTCTTTAAGTAGTTGTAATGGCAGATTCTAATCAAAGAAAATAGGAAAAAAAAAATCACAAGGTTAAGCTAGAATCACAGCAAATAAAAAAAAACATCTCCAGGTTGTACCTTACACTGTAGTAGCCCTTAAACTCAATAAGCCTTCTTTTATGACCCATGACTCTTGCAGTTTTGAATATTCCAATACTTCCAATACAATAATGTGAAGCCGACATATGCAATGAAGCTGTGCTCATAATTAGACTAAAGTCATTAATGACCCCAATCTATGCTGGATACACTGGGACATATCCAGTCAAGCCTTTCAAACAAGAACTCAATCAACTTAATCATGTTTAATCCAGATGTAACTTACACAATAATCTGCAGTCAAACAGCCAGAAAGAAAACTATTTTCCAACAAATAAATATACTACCAAAAGTCTGAAAAATAAATCACAACCAACAGAATATCAAGTGAATCAATTAAGAGATCGGTTTAGTGCAAACAGCCTATTTCTACTGTGCCCTTTGAGTGTCCAATAATGCATTGCTTGACTTTGTCTCAGTCTTATCAGCCAGCAGCTTACTGTCTGATAATCAATAAAATAAGTAGTAAACATGCCTCTGATAACAGATCATGCTGCCCTAATACTGTTAGTGCTGTTAAATTTGCCTTTCCCAATGTTTTTATTTAATGTAGAACAATATAAACTATTTAAAATATATAACAAATAAAAAAATTATAGAAACGTGTGATAAAAGTCTATATAACATAGCATCATGCATATAAAACAAATTACAGAGATATGTTGTTGCTTAATTGGGGTTCTTGTAATGTAACCGGCTGCCTCTGTTACTTATGTGTTGGGTCTTAAAAGGCTAATATTTTGAAAAAGGTACTTTTTTATTATAAAAGACAAAACACATTTATATGAAATTCAATAAAATATATCAGTCCTCAAACCTCTACATTAAAATTCAACATTTCATGATTTCAACAACTTATATTGTTTTGGACTCTTAAGTTCCACATGTGGACAAAATAATGATGCCTGATTGAACAGTAGCAGGGCCTTACCTGAAGTTATGAACTTTTTCTCAATATGAACATGAGAACATGATACGGAAGTACTGCGGCTAGGACTATCTTGGAGCTAAACCCAGAGTGAATTTGATGATATTCCACCTTATCTATAAAAGACTTAGGCAGTGTAGAGTAGACCGGTTTAAATACAATCCAGATATATTTCTGTTTCTATTTTACACAGACCCGTTCAACATAACAGGAGAAACTGTTATATGATAAATACCTCACTAAGTATCACAAAATAAATATCAAACCCCTAAAGCTGTCAAAAGCAGTTATTCAGAATTTATATGTATGACTCATATCATTCTCATGAGCAGCACATATGAGGACTTGAGTCAGTTTCATTTGCACTACTCACCGCACATTTTCAGAGGGAATTGCAGGGTGCAGTAGAATTACAACAAGCCTAGTTATGTCATGTCCAATGTGAATTGCTCTGCAATTTCTGCATACACCTCACAGTTGTTTAAAAAGTACCTCATATTCAGATTTTACTGAGAACATAATAGTTTTCTTCTTTAGTATCAAATATTGAAAATGGCATATAAATTGTGATATGATTGAGAAGTTTATTTGTTTCTTTAACTCTAAACTTTTTTTTGTTACCTATTAAATGTAAACTGTTCATGATATCTTATGCTGAACATTCTCATAGGTATATTTTCCTCTCCTGCATAGCAAACGTTTCTGTTACCCAACTGCTGCTGTTGTTGCCTATACCTTTTAAATTTTAATGGATATTTTTTAGTAAAGTGTGCTCCAATCCTAAATATACCAGTCTTATAAATCTGTTTAGCTGACAAAAGTGAAAAAATCTGTTCTAGTAGGGAAATTGTGATAGTTTTTTTACTTTGATTTTACAGTAAAAAAAGATGTGACAAAATGTTTTAGAACATAATGCCCACATAAGCTTGAAAGGTAGAGAGACTGACTGCTAGTATGATGACATCTGCTGACTTATGTTTTGTTTTCCTTTCACGGGTTTAATATTACTGTTGTTTTCAATAACTTAATGTTTTTCTTCCATTTTTCTTTTTAACAGCTGGAATCACAAGCCTGCGGGGGTTAGGATTGTTTATATCCCTTTTCTTTCCTCTGATCCCCTAGGTATTTGTGGATGATTGCTGTGCTTAATCAATCTGGCCCTGTTGTGATTTCTTCAGTTTAAAAGGGAGTTTATTATCTTCACTGTGTATGACTTCTCTCCTTGCAAATGCTAATTTCCCAAATGTTCAAAACTAATTGGCAAATTTGTAATTCAAATTTAATTTACCAAATTTTATTGTATTTGGACTCAATTGATCTGTATTGGTTTAAAACAAATTAGACTAGATTGAACAAATGTTACATTTTATTCTGTTTATCTTTCTTTCAAATGGGCCTCAGGCAATTTGTTTCTGTCAAAATGCCACAGTATCAATAAACAAAATGTACCTATTTTAAGGATTTTCACTTGAGGGATGTACTGAAATCCAAACTTAAGGTCAAAATAAGGATAAACGTCCATGTGAATTATATTTGAACTGGAAGCTTAATAAACTACAAAGACTTAGTACAGTCCTAGAGTCAAATGGGGAACAATAAGTTACTATAAATGTATAACTTACCATCAGTTAAGACTGTTTTATCAAATGATTGAAACAGGAGCTGCTTGCACAGTTATACTTATTGTAAAACATGCTGCAAACCTTTACATTGTGTGCGTGCAAGGGTTTTCTGTGAATAAATTCTAATGTGTGTTCTTTGCCTTTATTGCAATTATACAGCTACTGACTTGAACCTTGCAAAAGAGGTATCTGATCTTAGAGGGACTAATCTGGTTAAATAAAGCTTTATTTTAAGGAGAGTTGACTTTTTTACAGCACTTACTGAGGATTTGTTCTAGCTAAAACCCACCACAATGTTGATAAACTGCTGCAATGCCAACCAAAAACTTAAAACACCCATATTTTTACCCACAGCTGTATGAACAAATTGTCATCACACTAAAACAAAGATCTTTAGTTCTCCTTGCCTCTAATTACATACACCTGAAAGCAGATATTTGTATGCACTTAATTTAAAATGACTTTTTTGCTCACTGTCTGGCAATAAATCAGATCACATCTCTTCCTATTTTATGTTTTTAAGAGTATGTACACATTTTCCTAGTATTGGTGGAATTGCCTGTTATACAGTATGACTTTATTTTAATGTTGTGGGTGTCCTTTCACAAGATTTTAATAAATAATGATAATAATAAAAAATAATTTATTATTATTATTATTATTATTATTGTTAATAATAATAATAATAATAATAATAATCTGCATCAATTTTGGCCCATTGCTCCAGATATGATGGCTGTAACCGAGTTAGGTTTAGAAGGCAAGTCTGACAACAAATTTTCCAACAGACTGAGATCAGAGCTTTATTAGCACCACTCCAAAACATCAACTTTGCTGTCCATAAACAACATTGTTACTAATATGGCAGGATAATTAAGTCAGTGTGCATTTGGAGGACCTGTCCTTGCCTAAGCTTTAACTTTCTGACTGAAGATGTGCTTCAATATTTCCATATGCTGCCACCCACATTCCTCATAGTTTGGCTTATGTTCCAAGCTTGCAATAGTCTCCCTTTTTAACAAATCTTTCCAAAAATTAAGGTCTTTGTTCCTGAGTGTGTTTGAAAAGTGTAATCTGGCTTTTTATGTTACGTTTGGATTAATAACCTCTTTATCCTTCTACACAGGTCGGACAGGACTCTCTTCACTGTAGATTTTCACAAGGTCCTTTGCGTTTAATCAGGGGCCAGTGTGCACAAAACACATTAATATCTGTCCTAAGTATTAAAGTAGAATACACTTGGTCTTATTTTGTTTCTTGAAACATTTCATCTCCCCTTCAAAAAACATTGTCATTTTTGAGTATGGTTGGAAACAAAAACCAGTCAAGGATCCAACATCAAATAGAAAGTTAATAGATATTTTCTTTATTTTTTAAACGCCATCACCAACTATGTATCTCTGCTATTAAAAGGCATGCAGACAAATCTCGTCTGCTTTTGTCTGTCACTCATTTATGTAAATTGTTATCTAAAATAGCATATGCTAAGAGGTAGCATTAGGCATTTCAAAATTAAACAAACAATGATTATTAATTCATCCTTTCAGATTACGGTACTAAAGTCCAAGTGATCTCTTCTCCTAGCCAGTTGCCTCATAAATATTCCAACAATATTTATTCGGAATGAATTTCAATACACTGACATAAATTGCAGACTGTAAGCCCAGTGCAACAAGGCAGACAACACTGACTAAGCAAAGATGTAGTACTTTAAATCGGGGATTAAGGCTTTACACACAGTAGACGTGGAGAAAAGTGATTAGTGAGAGCACACACAAGAAGCACACAGTAACACACATAATCACTGTGTCATGGTGTGAACAAAGGATTTAGCAACAAAAATACACCCTCACCTGTGGTCAGCATGTCAAGAAAGGTTCCCACACAGCTAAGTGTTAAACATACTTTTTTCTTCTTGTTGTAGTTGTCTTATTGTTTTCAATTGTATTTATTTCACAAATGATAACCTACATTTTCACATTAAAGTAATAGTGATAGTCCCACATTGGGATAACAGACCAAAGCTTTTCTAAAAGTACAGAAAAATACTTTCAAGACTTTCTGTTTTGATGAAGAAAGTCTAAAATAACTTCTACAGTTCATTGTATAGGTAAATTTAGTCAAATATTCCAAAACATCTTTTAGATATTCTAAGTTTGAGTATGGTATTTTTATTTTTTTTAAATCACAGATATTTTCATTTTAGGCAGTGTTTTCCACAGCCTAAAATCATTTTAAATTAAAGAAATGTGTTGTCCCTATCTCTATCACTTTAAACTTAGCAGTTGAGGCTGTTCACTAATACACAACTACACTTATTACATTCAGTGGGAGCAATGACAAGCTTAAATAAAATGAGAAAGTTTTAAGTTTGTACGTTTTAGAGATCAAGAGGGGAAAAACAAAACAAACAAACAAAAAAACATCTAGATGTCCTGACTGTTCTGGGATGTTTTTCAAAGTTTGACATTAAACACCATGCAGCTCCTGTTCCTCATCGCCCAGCTGGGCAACGTCCGCAGTTCTAACGCGGAGCGCAGAGGTGGCAGTCCTGCCAAATAAGACAGAGATCAGTGTGTGCTCACAGGGGATTGAGTCTAAGTAGCTGCGTCGCTAAATACCCAAATGGGTATGACCCTAACGCACATAAGCAGAGATCAAAAGCGCCACAAAGGAGGAGACGCCCGAAATTCTTCGGCTGAGCGCACAGAGACCAGGAAGGACACATGAGTAGAGGATAGATGGATCCCCACACTGCAGGGTTCTTTTAAAAAGTAGGACCATCCCGACTCACTGCGTTTCACAACCGTACAGAAAAAGCTCGACCTGCGCATGCACGCGCCATAGCAGATACGAAATAAAAATAGCCATCCCTGCTGCCCCTACCTCATTCTGCGTCCTCATCCCACTCTCACTCGTGGTGCCGCCGATACGCTTCTGTTCTGCCTC
The DNA here is from genome assembly GCA_903067065.1 of Brachyrhaphis terrabensis. NCBI lineage: Eukaryota > Metazoa > Chordata > Actinopteri > Cyprinodontiformes > Poeciliidae > Brachyrhaphis > Brachyrhaphis terrabensis. The sequence goes on along the minus strand of CAEGAG010021114.1, from coordinate 21,287 downwards.
AGCATCCCAGAGCTCGAGGTGGTGGGGGGCAGAATCATCACGGTGATGCAATGAGGCTGACGCGCCGCTCAACGAGGAGGAGCCGACCAATCAGAGTGTAATCCGATAAATTCCTCACCAATCCACTCAATTGGAGAAAGTGAAGGCTGTGCTTGACCGCAGTCGGTAGTAGCAAGGTAGATTGAGGCTGTGGGAGAATTTTTTAGTCAGCCGCCCGTGCAAACTGTTTTCATTCCCCAGGTCTGCGCTGCAGATGTTACAACTCCAGTAAAACAGCATATTGTGTGACCTGAGGTACTTGATTATAGTCATAGCTGATAAAGAATAATGTAACGATACTAAATAACATCAGCAACAATAATAATAATAATAATAATCAGTAAAATGAAATTTGTGGTGATAAGCACCACAAATTTGGTGGTGCTTAAATAGAAATCATTTATAAATAAATAAATAGATTAATTTGATTTTACTTTTATCAACAAACCCAAGGGAATAATCTAACGTCTTTGGTACATGCAGGAGAACAGTTGCCAAGGAAGTTGAACATCATCTAAGCTTACTTTGTATGTCTAGCATTGAGGGTAGCCAACCCACTGCTGCATTTTTGCAACGAGATTCTATCTCTATTTTGTTGAATACGAAACTGGCTGTTTCAGTCTGGCTGTTTCTGTTGTCCTTTCTTTTCAGTCAATTGATCTGGACTTGCATCAAAAATATGCCAAACTCTTGTATATTGACATAATCAGACACTGCTGAATGGAAGCATATCTTCCACTATTTTTCTCTGCATCAGGGTCTTCTTATCATCTTTACTTTTTGGGCATTACTGTTTCACGCAAATATTTCTGTCTGCATCAGATGGCTGGTCTGAGTGACAATGTTTTTTTTTGTAGGTCATCATGAGCAACTGCTCATTTTTTCTTTTTTAATTTACTCTTTTTGGGCTATGTTGTGTGTTTGGGTTTTTTGGATTTATGAGGTATATTTAAAACAATTTTCCCCGACTGCTACATCTCTCTTCTGTAGCCACTTAGTTTATTACGCCTCCCATTCAAATTCCAATCAAAAAGCATTGAGATGCTCTTCATTCAGTCTTGAGGCATTTTGCCTTTTGCACTTTAGTTTTGTTCCAGTTGAGAAAAAATATTGTGTCAATTCGGTTTAGTGCCTCTGGTCATAAGCTTGCATAGGCATCATTCTTCACATCTCCACAGACTGACACAGAGGCATGACGATTTTTTATGCAGTGCTGCCTGAGGCCTCAAGGATCTCCTTCGTCCAGCAGGGATATCTTGTCTAGACCTTTATCCATTGATATTTTACTTTCCTCCAGAAATATGTTTGCAGTATTAGGCACTGTACATATTGAAAGATACAAGTTTTAACACACTTTTTAAATAAACAAACATTGTTTTAATAAAAAATAAATAAATAACAAGGGATTTACCTGTATCTTTGCTTAAGTCTAAGGTTTAAAATCAAACTGACAAAAAGCAATCTTATAAATTACATTATTAACAAAGGTAACAGTCCATTCATCCATTCCATCTGTCCATCCACTAGCTACTATTCTCAATGGAGGTGGGGTGGGGTTGGAGTGGAGGTGTGGGATTAGATTAGATACTAGTTTGTATAAAACATACTTCAGTGGCTTTAACATCATACAACACATTTTGGGATTCTTTCTATATGCATAGAATTTGGGGCAAAAACTATGCAAATAAACAATGATTAAACTTATCACTCTCCCTGACAAATTTATGTGGCTGGATTAAACATTATGACTTGTACTTGATCTGTAAAGAGACAAAGGAAGCAATAGGATTTAATTTTTATTGCCCTTTGATCAACAGTATTTCAGATGAAGCAGCCTGACAGCAGGACATAATCAGAAATGTTCTTGTACAAAGGAAAGTACAGTAAACTGTTTATTCTAAAAAATACACTTTTTTCATTGTAAAATATATTCTGTTCAAAGTAGGATACAAATGTCTCTATTGACTTCATTATATTATATACTTTCTATATTATAAATAAGACAATTTTAAGAAGATCGTATCAGTGTGCACACCAGGTGCGAAGAATAATGCTTAAAAATGTTTGGTTCAAAGGTGGACCTGCCGAAATAATACAAAAGTAGAGAAAACAGAATGAACCTGTTCAGAATCTGTTAGTAAAATAATAATAATAATAATAAAAATAGAATAAAATTTAAAAGGACTGAGTTGAACTATATTTTATCATAACTTTGTAATGATCTAAAGGTATAGATTTGCACATGATTCAAATAAACTAGATCAGGGGATTTTAAAGTGTGGGTTGTGTCTCCTCTTGGGCTACCAGAGTTCTTCAGTGGTGCCATGATATGAGGAAAAAATAAGTAAACAAGAAAAAGCAACTGCGGACATTTAACAAATCTCACTAGGCCTATGCCAGAGACAGATTTGGATTTTTAGTACCTGAAGATGTGATGGGTAAAGCTAGGTTTATTGTTGATGCCATGCTAATAACACTGTTCTTCCCTGTGCATTGGCTTTATGTTGAGGTGCCAGACTGTGCCAGTTCATGCGCACAACCTTTCAGTCAAAATGAACAATTTGGAGGGTGACCTTACAGAACAGGTTCACCTTTATCAGCATTTATATGATCCCTCTCTGAAGGTTCATTCTCAGATAATACTGCACCAATGTTTGCATCAAATATAAAAGGGAAAGTTGCCTATTTGCTCTCTTATGGTTTGTTAACTCTTCTACACTTTGAAAACCCCTGATTTAAATTAAGTCATTTAATTAAAACTAATGTAAGTTATATATATATATAATTAATTAAAAACAACAGAAAATAGCTATGAACATGGGATCAAATACTGAATGGTTTATTAAACTGGATTACTGCTTATCAGAAAAAACCAACCATACACTGCAGTGAACATTAAAATGACACACAGACTAATTTCCATGTCTGCCCAAGTGTACTGTATCAGGCATATATCCACTTTCTATACTTTTATCTGCACTTTTATCTACCTTTTCTTCACTTACAATTACACCCTGTTTTTTCTCACAATTTACAAATATATACACAGTTTCCTCTCTATTCCTGTCAGTTACCCTTACCTTTTTACATTACTTAACTGTATGACCTTCATTTAAACACTTTCCTAACTGTACCAATAGCAGCCTTCCGTTACCCTTAAGTCTTTTGTTCTCTTTTATTGATCGTACTTGACTAAACTCTGAATGTGGGAGATTGCATTTCAAAGGACGCTTCTGGGAACAGCCTTTCTGTGTTGGAGCTTGGGGGACATGGGAGAGCTTTCCGGAGGGGGCCAGTGAGGTTTTGTTAGCTGAATGTCTTCCTCTATTTTAAAGGTTTTCTTTGGTGGATCGCCCTGAGGGGGCCAGACTACGGTTATCTTGTTGCACTGTGGCTTGCTTTCTTTAAATGTTTTTGTCATTTCGTTTTCACCTCTGTGGGATTTATCTATTGAATTCATACTGTTCATGGAATATCTCCAATCTATTTGATCATCTAAGGGATTTGGCCCACTGCTTCCCACAAGAGGGTTTTGTCCAAGACCGTCTTCGTATATTCCTTTGGATTTAAGAAGTTGTTTGTAATGAGGTTGGCAGTAAAAATGTCCATGAAGAGAGACATAATTTCCCAAACTGCAAAGACAAAGAGAGAGAGAAAAAAGAAACAATCATTTTTTAATTTTTTTTTTTACAATTCTGCTTTCGTAAACTAGTATTTATTCATTTTTATTTGTAGGAGACAATTCCAATCCATTCCAATCACATATTATACATTTATATAATTTAAAGTTTAGTAAATAAGACAAAAGCAGAGAGAGAGCATTGAACTAATGTCACATTTACCTTAATTTATTTCTGCAATGCTCACAGCAGAAACAGGATTTATGGTACTTTTTTTTGTCCACTATCAGAGCATCCATCGGATAAGCCCTCCTCCGACATACTGTGCAGAGCTCCGACTTTGGAACACGAATCTGCTTTCCAAAGAGATCAAAATGCAGATAGTGAGGTTTTGAGCATATGCAGCTTTTCTAACACTTTACTGTAGTTGAAAATAGAAATTTTATATATATATATATATATATTACTATTTTATATTTAGAAAAATATTTTTATTTCAAATGACACGTTATAGCAGTGATGAAAATATTGAGTTTTAGCAGAATATTGCATTTTATTCACATTCATACTCACACCACATCTCTGTCATTGTATTAACTGAAAACCCTTTTAGATTAAAGAAGGTACATAATGTACAAAAAATCATATTTGCCAAGGTAGATATGCACCTTACTTGCACTGTTGTGTTATCAAACAGACTGAAATTAGTGTTAATCAGGAATGTCAAAATTTCATCATATGCAGTGGTGTGAAAATGTGCTTTCCCCCTTGCAGGTTTTTTTTTTCCTCTCCCAATAATGAACACTGTCATTTAAAAACTGCATTGTGTGTTTACTTGTGTAACCTTTGACTAATATTTAGATTATTTTGATGTTCTGAGACACTTATGTGTAGAAAAACTTTCAAAGACAATCAGAAATCAGGAAGGGGAAAACACTTTTCCGCACCACAGTATAATACACAGAACTCATCTGAACAGTGCAATTAAGCTTTCTTAATTTAAATATGTAAAATTATTAAAAAACAAAGACAAGCCTGTAGTCTATTAATTTTGTAGTTTTGCTATGTTGATACTTCTCAGCCAAAAGCTGAACTAAAGCTGAATCTAAACCTATATTTGGAGGAACAGGATCCCTGCAACAGCAAATAATGGAGTCCAGGTTTCACAAAGAATCCAGATTAAATACAAGTCGACGCAGCCAATATGGGACCTTAGTTTAACAGTTCATATTAATTTTTTGTACCTTTTTCTCTTGTGAGTACCGTACATTAAATATCACATTCCAGATTTTAATATTAATCAAAAAAATATATTTTGTTTATCTGTGATACTGATTACTGACTCAGTTTTAGAGATATCCTGTTAAAGCCTTCAAAAGTAATTTTGCTCCTGCTGAAGTAAAATTAGCAGGAGCAATTTCTTTTCTTTTCTCAAAAACAAAAGAAAACAAACTTCTTTTGTTTTGAGAAGTTTGTTGAACTGCTAAGGTAACAGTAGCACGTCTACTATTTATTTCAATATGATTTGTCAATATCTTAGTTTGTAACATATTGCAATACCATGTTGAAAATAGTTATAAAAAAGTTGCTGGCTTCCCCCACAATTTTGGCATTTTGCTTTGAGTATCATATAAATTTCATGAATAATGTCTTAGGACACATTATTTTATCAGTAAAGAAAAACATATGAGGAAACTTAAAAAACAAAAGTAAAGCAAAGTTGAAAAAAGCAGAGAACAAGTTGAACAATCTTAATATTTTAGTTTCCTTCATCGCAAAGCAGATTTTTATCATAATTGTATGTGAATAAAACTACAAAGCCAGTAATACCAACAATCCTGCCAGATTGCTCCATATATTTTGCCCCAAATAACAGCGACATGCAGCCATGCACTGAGCAACACCGATGTGTGCTGAACACACATCGGTTTCAGCCCTAAAGGAATGGCACACATGCATCAATCAATGCAGGTAATAACCCACAATGGCTCATGAACCACGTGTAAGAACTTTAATTTGATTAATTTATTTTACTCAAGATAATCTCTAACTTAGACATTTTAAAGTTAGCATATTAGCAAATCAATGACATTTGTTTGTCAACCTCCCACTTAGCAGCCCTACAGACTTCCTCTTCCAGGCCATTTCAGACACTTTTCATTACAGAGACTGAGACAATCTTGCTAAAGCACATAGGCCGTGCTATTAAATTTTGCTGTTTCATGCCATGCACTCTTTACCCGATGAGACAGTCTTTGTCTCATGTAGTACAGCTTGTGATGATGTCTCTTCAGAAACAGTGTATCCAAGATTTTTGAAAACCGTCTCACTCTCTGTCCATGTTTTATGGAAATTCCTTAGCAGATTTTCTGTCGTGTCCTCATCGTAAGTTTCTGTTCGCCTGGCAGCTTTCTTTTTGACGGCATCGGCATAAGAAAAAGCGACTGGCTGGGTTGAGACACTTTCAGAGTGCTGAGTGACAGCAGTGATTGTTCCAGTTACTTTGTTACCAAATTCATCAACATTCGAGAAATGTTCTGTGATTGTTTTGGTTTCTGAGAGGGCAGATGGTTGTGCCAATATTGTTTCTGCATCATTTTTTAGAAAAGGGAGGGGGGTGCTCTGCCTTGAGCCTCCTTTTGTCTCATGAGATCTTTCCAGCTTTGAAGAGTCTACTCTTGTTTTGCCAAGACTTGACACAAGCTCCTCCTGATCCTCTCTCTCCTCTGTAACTGAGAAACATTGCTCACCCAGTTCAAAAACATTTCTAATTGCCTGGATGTTAAAACTTGGTATTTCCTGTTGTAGTATGTCTGCTTTTTCTTTATTACAGTCTGAGCTTTTGTTGCCATTGTGAAGGCACTGTACAGGTGGAGTGAGCTCTTTTCTGCTATATTGCTTTTCTTCTGGGGATTCATATTTGTTTATAAAGCTTGACAAGTCTGCCTTTAGAGGCTCATCTTTTTCTCTGTTCTTGTTTTCAGCCTCACATTCCTCCATGTCAGGGCCCAGCCGTTCACTGATGGTGATGGGCTCCTTGCGCACAAAGATCTTATTAAGCTCAGCTTTTTGTGCCCCTTCAAAGAACTCCCTCTTTTCTTTGACAGATGCAGATATCAAGTCAGAATCATCTGAATCTTCTGCAGAATTTGCCTCCTTTTGGAGTAGTAACACATCATTCTCAGAGCTACTTTGCGTAATGCTTGATTTTGAGTTGGATGACTCAGTCAGTGTCCCTGAAGTCTCTGTAACTTGAGCATCAGTTTTAATTTGCTGGTGAAATGTTGAAGGCAGCTCCACAACCTCTGATTTTTTCTCAATAACTTGATGGGTGAGTAGTGGTGGGGGTGTGACAACCCGAGAGAGTTTTGCTGTTGTTTCTTTGAGTCGGGCCAAATTTTCTGCCTTATCAAATGTCGGCGAAGGTGTGATTCTGGTGATGCGTGATGTTGGGGTGTCACACCTGCGTGGTGGAGGTGTAGGAGGGGTGGGTGGCCTGTGGAGTAGGGTGGGTGATGGAGTCACTCTTTGTGGTGAGTCTGTTCTTCGTGTGGACTCAATGGTGATAAATGTTGGAGAGGGGGGACGCATTCTGAGTGAGGGTGATGGAGCTCGAAGATCGATTGGCTTGCACAAACTCACTTCTTCTTTTCTGCTTTCATGTGAGGTGTTTTTAAGAGTTTGGTGTTCAATTTTGGCAGAACCAATACTGATTTTCGATATTCTTTGTGCCTCCAACGCAGAACTTGCTTTCTCTGCTACCGGCTCACATTCATGCTTCTCCAATGTTTCGTCTGTAAGGTCCATTAATTTGGATTCTACAAGTTTCTTAAGATTCAAAATAATTTCTTCATTGGTCTGAGCATCGCTTTCAGCAGCACTTTGCTCCAATTCGTGTTTCCTTTCCGGAGTTATGATCCAATCTGGCACTGAGTTTAAAAGACTTTTTACAGATTTGGAATGCGTTTTCTCTGAAATGCTTTGTATCTCTGTGATTTGAGAAATTAACACTTGGACGTCATGCCTCTGAGATGCCTTTGTTCTCTCTGTTGTGGATTTTACAAGTTCATTTTGTTCTGACTTGCCTGTCACCGTAATTGGGACATCCCAACTTTCTTTCGGTTGTTCCTTTGCGCTCTGTTGAGAAACTGTCACTTCTTTCTTTTGAGATCCCTTCGCTTGCGTTTGAAGTGCTTTTTGTTGCACAGACTTCTGATCATCTTTTCTGTCAGCAGTAATAACCTCTCTCTTGATTTGAACGTGCTCTTCTTTTATACTTTTTTGAATTTGGTTGACTGCAATTGTTTCATCTCCTTGTTGAGTCATTTCGGATGTTACTCTCTGTACTTCTGTGTTTGATTCAGTGACATTTTCTTTACCCTGGCCTTGCTGCGCATTCCCTTTAGACTTTTTGGATTTCTTCTTCTTCTTTACTGGAGCAGGAGTTTCTGGTTGATTGGCAGTATCGTTTACAGGTGTTGCAGCCACAGCAGGGGAGGTAATATCCTTCTTTATCTCTTGTTTTATCTCTGTGGCTTCTGCTTTCAAATCTTGTGAAGCACTCTGCTTCTCATTGTCACTGGATTTGTTCATCTCTACTGGCTTTCCTTGTTTGTAGTTCTTTTTTGATTTTTGGCTTTGTTTGCCTGTTTTTCCATTTGCAATGAGAAACGTATTTTCTGTTTGCAGATCTGAGACATTTTCTTGGCTCCTGTTTAAAGACACATTTATTCTGTTTGTTTCATCTGTAGAAACATTATTACATACCTGTTTTGCCTCGTTATCACTTTTGTTTTGATCTTCTGATTTGTTGGAAGTAGTGTTGTGCATTTTAGTGTCTGTTTTGGCATGGCCACTTACATCAGCGATAGAGATCAAAACTTTGTCAGTTTGGCCAGACTGATTAGAAGACACTGATACAGTTTTCTGAGTAGTTGTTTGCAGGTGCTGTCTAACAGTTGAGACGGAGGAGATCTTTTGACTGGAGACCAACTTAGTATTTTCACTTGATACAATTTGCTCTTTTGCAGACAATGTAACTGTGGAATCCACAGTGGTGTTGCCATGGTGGGACCTGGGATTGCTTTGGGTTACATCTGATACCAAAACCGTCATGGAGGAGTCTGAATGAGCACCCATTTTTGTATTTGTACTTCCTTTCTGAGTGGTTCCTGAGATACTGTAATTTCCCTGATCCCTATTGGACAGCATTTCAAGAGCAGCACTCACAGAGTCATGTGCAAAAGTGGGAGACGGAGAAGTTGGGGGTGTGTTTTCCTCCCTCAGTTTCCGGTATTTCTCCTCTGCTTTTATCAGTGCTGTGTTAAATTTACTAGCTTTCCCTCTCATGAATGGTGGAGGGGAAGGTGGTGGAGTGAATTTCACTGGAGCAATGTAAACTTTCCTTAATGGTAGTGGCGATTCTGCTGGTAGAGGTGGAGATGGTGGTGGAGTAAATTTTACAGTAGCAATGTTGACCTTCTTGAGCAGCTTAGGAGATTCAGGGTATGGAGGAGGGATGTCATGGGAGATCGTTTTTGAAATGTGCATGGTTGCTTCTGTTTCATTTTGCATTGCTTGCACTTCAGTTTTCACAGATGTTGCCTGTACCTGTTGCTTTTTACTGAATTCAACTTTAGACTCCAACTTTGGAACTGGCTGCAAAGCAGGAACTTTCACTTTTTTGACTATCATTCTTTTTGCTGTTGATGGAGAAGCAGGAACTGCTTGCGTTGGGGTACTCTCCAGTTCTTGTTGAGGTGGAGGAGGTGGGAGGAAGTCTTGCTCACCAGTGAGTGGTGGTGGTGGGAGAGGAAGGTGTTCAGTGTCAGTATCAGCAGTTGGCGGAAGAGGACTAGGAGGAGGAGGAAGAAGGTCTGTTTCTGCAACAGGTGGAGGTGGTGGTGGTAGAGACAGATCAAGCTCTGGTACTTGCGACTTTAACGTGTAATTGTCAGTTTTAACTTTGGTTTTAGACAGTTTTCCCATCCCCTTTTGGTTTGATTTAAGATTACGAAACTCTGTTTTTACCGTTTTTATGCCATGGTTTTGAGTAATAGTTTTGTGCTCCACCACCGTTGAAGTCTTTATTCTAACTGTATCTGACTGATTAGTAATGGAGTGATTTTCCTTAGATGCTTCAACCTGCTTTGCTGTTTTTATCTTTTGTATGTTCCTCTGGGCATCTGGATTTAGGTTTTTCACGGCAGGGCTCTGTTTGACTTTAACCCTTCTGTATACTCCATGCCTGACTTTGGGAGTTTCCCGCTGTGCTGTTTCCATAAGTGATTTGATCGTGCCTTTAACATCACCCTTTATCACTTCTTCTTTTTCCTGTTGGGTTTGCTCCTGTGTCTCATATAAGGACTTGATTGACATTTTGACATCACCCTTGATATCATCTTCAAAGGCAAATTTCTGTTGGGTCTTTGGGGATAGTGGAGGCTCCATGAACATCTGAATTGTCCCTTTGACATCTCCTTGAACATCTATTTCCTGCTGACTTATTTTTCTCTCACTTGAGGCATCTTGCAGACTTTGCATTGCCATATGAATATCACCTCGCACTATTTCTTCTTTCTCAACTCCCTTCACTGCTTGCTTTGCCATTTCCAAAGATTTTAGGGTAGCCTTCACATCTCCATAAACTAAATCCTCAACAGCAAAACTTCCAACTCTGGAGGTGGATGATTTCTCAAGAGATCTTAGAGCACCCCGGATATTTCCGGGAATAATATCTGGCTTCTCCACCTCTTTGTTGCGTCTCTGAGCCCTCTCCAGACACCGCAGTGCTTTTGGAATATTACCTTTTACCACCTCCTCTTTTTCCACAACCGCTGTCTGTTTAGCTGATTCTGACAATGAGCTCAAAGCAGCTTTTAAATCTCCTTTGACTATCTCCTCCCTCTGGATTCTTTCCAGTGAGACAGTTGGCTCTGCCATGAAAACTTTTAATGCATTGTGAACATCTCCTGGTATAACATCCTCTACTGAGCGTTCAATTTGCATTTGATGTTGGCCGAGGATAGATTTGGTGCTCTTGATGTTGCCCCCAATGATCTTCTCTTTTTTGGTTGTGTCATCCAGAGTTTCCTCAGGGCCTAACTGGAGCTGTTTGAGATAATCAAGAGCTCCAGATTCAATGCATGTGGAGTAAAAATTGACATTCCCCCTTTCAGTGTCATCTATCTTTATCTTCACTGCCTGGTCTGACTTTTCTGAGCTGGACAGCCTTTCAAGAGCACTCTTTATGTCCCCTTTTACAACATCTTCTTTTTCAACATTAACATCCTGGTTTTTATGTAGGAGGGAATATAATGTCATCCGTACATCTCCTTTTTCGTCCTCCTGAATGAGTATGCCCTGTTTTGCTGATCCAGTCTTACTGAAGAGGTTGTTGATTGTTTCCTGAATGTCGCCATGCAGTATTTCCTCCTTTTCAACATTACTTTCTTTTTCTTGGCTGAATAGTTGCTCCACTGTTGAGCTGATGTTTCCCTTCTCTTCTGAATCTATGACAATTTGCTGCTCCCTTTTTTCCTTTCTGCTAAGAAGGTTCATCATAATAGTTTGTAGATCTCCCCTGATGATTTCCTCTCTCTGAATCTCTGGAGTCTGCTTATTCATTAGCTGGTATTTTGCCATTCTTACATCACCAATCTCGTCAGCCTCAATTAGTATTCCCGTTGAATTCACCATTTTCTGACTGTAAAGTTCCTCAAGAGTTCCCTTGATGCTTTTCCCCAATATTTCAGTCTTTTCTACCTTAGTCTCACTAAATCCGTCAAACGGTGTTGTTTCAAAGAGCCATGTTGTTGTTTTTACATCTGCTTTGGGAATTTCCTCCTGAGCAACAGATATGTTCTCACCCTCATCTACTTCTTTAATGTGATCGAGAGGATTTTTCTCAAAAAGCCAGACTGAATGTTTAACATCTCCCTTTGCAACCTCCTCCTTTTTGACAGTTTCAATTAGATTTTCAGAGCTCATGCTTCTTATTTTGTCAATGGACTGGGTTTCAAACCTCCACTTTGCAGACCTGACATCACCTCTCTGTATTTCACTCACATTAACAGTCCTAACAGATCCCTCTGAGGAGGTGTCAGTTTCAAAACGCTGTTTATTCATTCTCACGTTGCCTCCTTGAATGTCTTCCACAGTTTTTATAAAAGGCTTACTTTCTTCAGCAATCCTGTCAAGAGGCTGGGTCTCAAATTTCCATTTGGCAGATGTTACATCTCCTTTTTGTACATCCTGTTGTGTTACAGATTTAATGATATAGACCTCATCTGTTTCTTTAATTGCATCAAGAGGTTTTGTTTCAAACAACCACCGGGTCCCGACAACGTCTCCCTTCTTCACCTCCTCACTTGTAACAGTGGTGACCTCATGGTAGTGACCCTCTTTGTCCTGTATGGCATACAGGGGCTGTGTTTCAAACATCATTGTGTAATTTCTCACATCACCTTTCTCTTCCTCGTCGCAAATAATTTTGGATGCTTTTATGTTTTCTGTTTCAGAGGAAACCTCTTGGATTTTATCTAGGGAATAGGTCTCAAAAATAAATCGACCCTTGTTGACATCACCCCGTTGCACATCGTTGACTGTGTGACTGTTCATATATTCCTCTTTGCTGTCATGTATTTGGTCAATGGACTGGTTTTCAAAGAGCCATTTGCAGTTCACAACATTTCCTCTTTGTATGTCCTCGGTCTGAACTCTCTTGAGCTTTTGCATTACTTCATCAGAGGAAGACGTCATGATGTCTGATGTTTGGTTTTCAAAAATATATTTTTTTCTTGAGACATCTCCAGATGCAATGTCTATCTCTGTGACACGTTTATAAGATCCTCTCTCCTCCCCCGTGAGGTTCTCCAGTTTTTCTGTCTCAAACAGAAAGCAAGCCATTTTTACATCTTTTCCTTTAATGTCTTCTTGGTTTAAACTGCGTGTCTTCAAAACTGTTTCAGTTTCGTCGTGAATTGAATCAAGCGTTTGTGTCTCAAACAGCCATGTGCAGGTTTTGACATCTCCCTTGTGTATTTCTTCAGTTTCATTCTCTCCTTTTAGTTCCACTCTTTCATACAAGATGTCCATGGGCTTTGTTTCAAACAACCACTTGCATGTTTTCACATCCCCCTTCACAATATCCAGAGCTTTATTTGTCTCCACAGTTTCTTCATCTTCAAGATTGCTGAAGTACTTGATTGCATCAAGAGGCTGTGTTTCAAATAGCCACTTTGCAGTCTTGACATCGCCAGATTCAACCTCCTGTTTAGATATTCCTTTAATAATTTGATATTTTTCAACACTGTCATCAAACTGATCAATGGGGCGTGTTTCAAACATCCATTTGTAGGTTGTCACGTCTCCTTTAACTACCTCCTCACGGCGCACTGTTTTCACCTCATGAAAGTGGCCTAAACTGTCTTGCATGGCATACAATGCTGATGACTCAAACAAGTTCTTATTTGATTTTACAGAGCCAGACGTCACACCCTCTACTGCAATCGTTTGCAATTCCTTACTTGTGTTAAAGTCTGTGCTCTCAAAAATGTGCTTGTAGTTTGACACATCCACTTTATCAATTTCTTCGAGGTCAATCGTTCGGATTACTTCTCTCTTTTCCTCTCTAATTTCCTCCAGTGGTTGGCTTTCAAATAACCATTTCTGATGCCTTACATCGCCCTTCTCCTCATTAAGTGGTATGGTCTTTTTCAGTTTGCCTACCTCGGCCAACTCCTTCAAGTCTTCACTTGGAATCGTTTCAAAATATTCTCTGGCTGATCTCACATTACCAGCAATAATTTCTTCTTTTGTCAAGGAATAAGTATTTGAATCATCTTTTAATGTATCCATTGGCTGTGTCTCAAAGACCCAACAGTTCCTACGGACATCTGCCCTGCAGCTTGTTCCATCCTCTTGCGTGAGATCATCCTCAACATTTACAGTACGAATGACTTCTTTTTTCTCTTCTCTTATTTGTTCTAGAGGCTGACTCTCAAACCGCCACTTCTGGTGTCTCACATCCCCTTTAATTTCTTCATCCACTATTGCCTTTTTAAGTTTTCCAACCTCAGGGCAGTTCTTCCTGGCTACTTGAGGACTGGTTTCAAAAAAATCCCTTGCAGATCTAACATTTCCTCCTATAATCTCTTCAATCGACTCAGATGTCATGGCCATTGGAGAGTCTTTTGGTTGTGTTTCAAAGACTAACCGGTGCTTGCGCACATCAGCTCCAATAATATCTTTCTTCTCTGTTTGCAAACTTTGCCACTCATGGAGAGAATTTAATGTTTTTATCTCAAACAACCATCTTCCCCAATCTCCCTTGCTGCTATCCTCCATGGACAGACTACACACAAGTTTTAAAGGAGCAAATTCTTTGTTTGTCAGGTCCAGAGGTTGGGTATCAAAAAGCCAGCGTGAAGCAAGAGAATTCTCCAGTTCAGTTTCTATTTTGCGCACAGACTTTATCTCCAGCATTTGGCTTGATTGTCCTATGATGACACATTTAAACTGAGTGTCAAACGTGCTTGTTATGACTTTAACTTCTCCACTGATTTCTTCCAACACTGAACGTAAGCTCAGCAGGTGGCTCTCATCAATAGTCTCTGTGTGCCCCAAGCTTTCTATTAACTTACTATCAATCATGTAAATAGAAGCATTTCCATCATCTTCGGTAAACACAATTTCCTTTGTCAAATCCTCCTCCTTGTGCATTTTGTTTAGAGTGTCCATATTTTGAGTTTCAAACAACCATGCTGCGGCACGAACATCCCCCTTATCAAATTTGTTAAATTTGTTTTTATATTCCGTTGAGTTGGTGTTCAGTGAGCCCAGCTCATCTATTGGCTTGGTCTCAAACATCCATGCCGTATGTCTCACATCTTTACCCACAATTATTTCCTGTTGAGTAATTTTCTTGTCTTCTTCCTCATCAGGAGTTTCATCTTTAATAGCATCCAATGGTTTATTTTCAAACATCCAGCGCCTGGCTTGCACCTCCCCAGGGAGAATCTCTTCCCACTCTTCATACTCCTCATCATAGACATCATCGGGACTACCATCATCATCATCCTCATATGTGTACTCTTGGCTCTCTACCTGGTTGTTCTCTGTTTCACTGTATTCATGGTAGTACTCTTTTTCAATATTCTTACGAACCTCAGGATGAATGTGCTTGTATAGACGTTTCAGCTCAGACATACCCTTCTGCTTCAAAAAAGCTTCTTGATTGAGTTGTTGTTTATTTACTGGCTCCAGAGGCTCATGTGAGCAATGGCTCACTGGAATATTTTCACTGTCTGATGGCATTTGTAATAAGTGTGGAGGGGGAGGAGGAAGATATTCAGAATCCTCAGCTGGAGGGGGTGGAAAGTCCTCATAATCCATCACTGTTGCTGGGGTTGAGTCCGTAGCAAATTCCTTACACACTTCACTAGTCAGCTTGTTGCTCTGATTCACGTTTGAAGACCACTTTGATCGATTGATGTCACGTCCAATCTTTGTTGGGAATAAAAATTATATTTGTTTTAGTAAATTACCTATTGAAAAACACGAGTATATAATTTATCTATACAGAATGGTAATCCATCCATAGTTAAATAAACTTCTAAATTGCTTTCTTCTCATTCACTTCCAAACGACAAAGAAATAAATTGCTGATATAACGCAAGACAAATCTGTCAAGGTTTTGAGTGAGCAGCACAGGTACACACCAGTCCAGTGACACAGTTTACCTCACCAACGTATTATGAATTTGCATAGGTGTATAGCTTCTGCAGAGAGTGTGTTCTACTGTGCAATTGTTTAAGAGAGTTAAAAGAACTAATCTTTACATTTTGAGAGTGGTCTCAGAAAAAATGATTATATTTCAAAAGTTATTACCTTAATTGATTTTTGTGCAGCAGCCTCTTCTATTGTTCTTTCAAAGTGATCTCTCAGCTCTTTGGTTGTGAACCTGGGAAACTCTTCATCTAATTGTTAGCACAGGAGTTACAACAAAGAGGAGATTTATATTAGCAAAGGAGAGATAGTCAACACAGAATGACAATTAACAGAGTTTCATGAGCTCTTACCTGTATCATTCTGATTGTTTTCATAACTGGATGCCAGGTTGCTGTCATTGTAGGTCACCTGTGTGTGTTTTAAAAGAAAAATTATGAGAGGGAATTTACGTAACTGACACGTACATAGTTATAATTACTCTTCTTGCAGTTATTTATGTGATGGTTATGTATTATTTCATCTAATGAGTAGCGAGTAGCTACTGGGATAAATTGTAATAAATTTCATCCTTGATTTTAGTCCTTTCAAGTGTTAATTATTTCACAGATTTTGCTGAAAACTGAGAAATATACAAAGATCTTCTTGTATGTCTTTTAGAATCACTCATAATGGCAGAAAATGTTATGCATACCATAGTTTCTTGGAAATTTAGCTGCTGACTGCCTGGGATGATCGACCTGCTGCCACTTGACACTGTAAGCTCAGAGGTTGACATCTCCTGTTAGGGCAAAAGAGGCATTTGTCAAAGATGGTAGATGACATACAACCTCATAACACAAATTTCTTAGTGCCTCATATCATAACCAACTCTTTTTATGGCCAGTAATCAGACTCAACTCCAATTTACTAAGTCTGTTAAAGACAAGTAAACACCATCAACACCTTACACTTCTTGAGCTCTGAAAAAAATTATCACAGGAGTAAAGATAATAAAGACAAGTTCTTCTTTCACACTGTGCAAAATAACCAATGAATATTTCCTTTATATTCCTTGTTTAATGACATGTCGACATAAATGGATTACAGCATTTATAAATATACCCTAGAGGCTTTAATAAAAGCTGATAAAATATCAAGCAATGCAAGCAACATGGGTCCACATGTTCAATTACAGGTATAACAACAAAGTGCCACGCAAAAGTATTCATAACCTCTGATCTTTTATGAAATTGCTCACATTACAACCTCAACCTTCAATATATTTAATTAGGATTTTTTGTAAAAGACCAGCACAATTAGTACATTTTTGCTTGGTTGATTCATGTCAAAATCTTAAAACATCCTAACTGGATTAATAATCTTGCAAGGCACTGTATATACAACCTCACAGAGAGTTCAGTTTATCAGTTTTTACTTGCAGAATTCCCATTCAAATGATTAGAATGTCAAGCGTTATGATGCAGCAGCAACCAGTTCAGGTTGTTACAAAGCATTGCCACGATTTGAACACTCATCTCCCCCAAGCACTTTGTATCAACCTAATGGAGCTGATCTGTGTACCTGCTCAGTTTTGTGATGAAAATGAAACTGAGTTACACTGTGTGATGTTGAAGCTTCCTGGGTATGAATTTGTTTCCTCACGCTTGTTAGTCCCCCAGGCAGGGAACAGACCTCTGACTCCTCCATGACCTAATGAAGCAGGAAACATTGTTAGCTGCTTCCACTTCTGGAATTAAACAGCTGTTCAGTATGGCTTTTCATTTTGGGATGCATGCGGCGCAGACAGCTGTCAGAGGTTGTGACAGCTCTTGTGGTTTGTGCAGTGCTTTCCAAAAACACATATTTATCCCAAAAACTGACCCATGGTCACAGAAAAGAGTTGTCAATTTTCTCAAGACTTTATCGCAACAGAAACAACAGTTTACCTCATTTATCTCAATTGTTGTTTCCATGATTCATGATCATTTTTGCAAAGATCATAGATATCACTCTCTAATATTATGTAATAGGGAAGAATACATTTTCTTTTCACTGCAACTTGCAGGGAAACTATGAAAGCAGCTATCTGGATACATAGTCCATGCACAAGTTGGAATACCCCGCTGGTGATGGTGTTGTCTGCTCGCTTGGAAACAGCTGCCTTGGACATAGCCTCACAGTTGGCCTGTGGGATGACGTCTGAGTCCGCAGAGTGAATCCCGATTCCTCTGGTTTTAAACTTTTAGGATGTCCAGCCCTGGTTGAACCTGCACTGCCAGCAGCTGAGGCATACAAAGCCAACAGTTGGAGAACACGTTTACCATCTTTTTAAAAAATTTTAAATTTTTTTTTCTCCAATAATTTGAAACCAAATAACAAGATACTGCTATTATAAATACATTTAGATACAATCAGGTAAGTAATATATTTTGGTAAAATCTGATAGATTGCCACTCATAAAGTGCTGTTGCAGACCAGGTGATGCAAATACCATGATGCTCCTCTGGCCCAGGACTTAAATCATCTGGCATCCAGCTGCTCACAGGATGTGCAAGATTTAGTAAAAAGGTGGTAAACAACTATCCAATGTCGGAAACGTTAACGTGATTTGTGGGGATTTAACTTTATACCTCATTTAAATTTGCTCTCAAATGATATGAATGTACTATTTAATGTATCTCAGCACTCATTATCCTCTAAGATTAATGAGTATTTCTGTAGTCTCATAACCCTGTGAAATTATGGCTCATATCATTTAGAGTTTTAAGAGGGTCAAAATTCACATTAAGGTTACTGTATTTCAGACTGTTGTATAATGAGATATTGCAAGCCCTGCTTGTAAATCATGTTTCTGGGATAATTGGAATAAGCGTATATGACAAGAGAATAACCTAAGTGGTTTTATGATGATAAATTTTCCTTCCTTTGTTTTTAGTTAGCTTCTCTTGTGCTTTTATTTCTAATTGATAATAAAACGTTTATGTGTAATTGCTAAACCTCAAAGACTGTGTCAGGAGCTTAGTCACTGCTCTAATTTGGATAGTTATCTTATTTGTCTCTCAGTTCTTGTTCATTTAAAATGTGCTCAAAACAATAAGAAAATAAACTCTAAACTCAGTTTTACCTAAACAGTCTCGGCCTTTTTGATGGCACAACAGTGAATAAATCAAACATTCTCTGCTTATTCAATTATGGAAAATAAACCTGAAATAAACCAATCTGTGCTTAGTTTATTTTGCTAAAAATAAGTGAAACACATAATAAAAATATTTGTTCATATTTTTTTTATGTATTAAAATGTTTTTATTTATGAATTAATTGATATTTTGAAAAAGAAAAAAAGATTGAATAAGTGGTATGCCAGCAAAATGAATTGAATTACTTTTTATGCTGGTAGGCCAGTTATTTTAAATGTTTCAGTACAACTCATAAAAGATCAACAAATTTCGCTAAAATAATTCAGTCAAGTGAAATGATTTTGAAACCAACCAAAAAAACTCAAATCTGTCTTCAGGTCCAGCCTATTACATGGCAGACTAGGTTGGGACAGGAGCTCAAATATCAAGAAAGTGAAGTTATCTTGGCGCCATGTACATGCAAAAATAAATCCAGCCTATTTTAGACTTAACCATCATGGGTCATGTTTCTCAGTGAAATACAGTGGAAAGCTGGGAGGTCAAAGTTCCCCTTTCCAAAAGCATGAAAAAACTCATGACCTTGCATTTAACAATGCATTTTCAGTTTCTCTTCAAAACTTCTTGTTTCATGACCTGGCTCTGAGGTTATAAATTATCTAACAGAAGATTTGGCCTTCATACAAACAAACAAACAGCTAAGCTACTGGAAAAACTTCATAGAATTTTTTCTAATCTGCTCATAGGCTAAAGGTAATTTAACCTCTCATTTTAGTCACAGTTTGGTTTATACTTTGCTCTCAAATCCTGTACTATGGGAGGATGCTTGCTCAGCACCAATGATTCAGTGATAGCCTTTAGCTATTTTGTTACATCTGACAACAGTAAAGCAAAAAAAGTAGACCTGAAAGCTAAAAACAGGCAAAAATAGTTAAACAGTACCTACCGGGAAAGGATGGTGTTGAATTATAAAATATATGATCTCAGTAAATAGAATCCCACAATAAGGCCACTGCACCCCTGCCTGCAGGGTCTTTCCAAGCAAAAAGAAAAATCCGGGTCAGTGATGGAGACCAGCTCCAAGGCAATGTGTTCACCTCTGTCCAACAAGCAGACAGTGACAGCTGATTTTATTTTAGACCCTCCGCCCCCTTGCAGAAGATGGTCCCGCGGTGTTTTTTTCCCGCTTTTTTAAGGTTCTAAGGCTCCATGCCTCCTGCGCCGAGTCCCAAGAAAACCCATACAGAAATACATACTGTGACTTATTTGCAGGCCCTTGTATACAGCTAAATCAAGTCACAGAGGTTTCATCATCATGTCTATCACCAGAGTAGATTCCATAGTTCAACAGCTGCTACCGTCTATCATTATACAACAAAATATGCACATAGAAACCTACAACAAGATACTCTGAGAATTTAATCAGCATTAAATTTTTCCGGGACCAAAGCAGAAGAAAGTGGACATCAAGCAGATATAAATTCCTTGCAACAAAAAATGGTGTTTATATGTGCGAGTCTGATTTGGGATCAGTGATGTAATGCTACATGCGGAGGAGTACAGAGTTTCTGGGGCTGTAAATACAAGCGACACCTCTAAGTGTGGAGGAGCTGGCCGGCTCGTCTTGTTTAGCAAAGCTGCAAACTGTGGCGCCAGCCTGGCTGTGGTATCTCATGGAAGGTAGCTCAGTGTGTCTGCCAGGCATCGGCTCGTCCACTGCATGTATAACTCACACCTGTATTTCTACAGACCACCTGCTTGGCGAAGCGTTTTCATGTTTTCTTTTTTTTCCTTTCATGGAATCTTATTTGTTTTCCTTAAAACTAATTTTGCTAAATATTTGCATGCATCTAGCATATAATTGGCTCAACAGTTCTGTTTCTCTTCTATTTTATCTATAAAAAAAAAACAACATTCAAATTTTATTGTTTTAAATCAACATGATGTAAAATCAAAGATTTTGTCTTTTTAAGAAAGAAATAATTAACTTTTTAATCCTTCTTGAAGAACTTATATTATTATTATATTATTCACGTGTTAGGATGAGCCCAGTCAAAGTCCAAGCCTAAATATATTTGAGACTCTGCAGCAAGACTTCAACATTGATGTTCACACGTGCTGTCCAGCCAACCTAACTAAACCATTTTGCAAAGAAAAATGTGCAGAATTCTCAGTCTTTGGATGTGAAAAGTTGGTAGAGACAAAAAAAAAAAATGAAATAGGAATACTAATACTTCTGCAAGGCACTGTATGGTGTAAAGTATCCAAATGATTTTCATAAATATTTTTTATTGTAAATTACATTTGTGTTTAGATACAATGGTCATTCAAAAAAAAAAAAGTGAGTTAAGGCAATAAACTCAGATTTACATAACCAAAGAATGACCAGCGCTGGCAAAAAGAGTTGATTTCATTTGGATACAATGCAATGTTATGTGTTTGTCCTTTGATTGCAATCAAATTTTAATTACAGCATGTGAGCTATAATTCTCAGCTGTTTGTGCATTTACTTATTCAGTACACGTTTCATGCACAATAGTAATGCACTAGAAAAACAAAACAAAAAAAAAAAACACATTACATCATGAATTCTTAACCTAAACAGGCTCTGCTCACATAGAGATTTTACAAAGCACACCAGATTATAAATTTTATAATGGAATGAAGACAAAGTATCCTGAACAGTGTGGGTGGGACCATAGATAGATTAGATAGATAGATAGATAGATAGATAGATAGATAGATAGATAGATAGATAGATAGATAGATAGATAGATAGATAGAT
>CAEGAG010021101.1:0-16791 GCA_903067065.1 Brachyrhaphis terrabensis | reverse complement strand
AAGACCCCGGGCCGGGAATCGAACCCAGAACCTTCTTGCTGCAAGGCAACAGTTCTACCAACTGCGCCACTGTGCAGCCTGTTAATATACACTATAGTTCTATTTTATTTTGTAAAAAATATAAAAAATTTACCATTTTCCTTTTATTTCACAATTGTGCACTACAATTAGGGCTGGGACTTTATCATATTATTTTAATTAATTGATAACATAGGTTTTAACATGTTAAAAATTTTGACAAAACCAGTTACTTCTTTTTTTACATATAAAAGTCCCAAGGTGGAACCTATGTATTGCGTTTCTGGTACACCTATAAACCTTGACGCCCAAGTGACACCTGCAAACAGAGACTAAAGACAAAGCCGCTTTTCTGAAACACTGGAAAACTAAAAGGCTAGAATTGAACTTTGCACCAATGTGATTGCTGAAGAACCCAAATAACAGATTAAAAATAATTCATATCTTTGCAGTTGAGCTCATACTTCTGTTTATGTAAGAATTCAGCAGCAAAATATGTTTTGAACTAAAAGTGTTGCTTATTTTGCTGACATACGGTTTTGGATTAAAGTATGATTAATTCTAAGTTGATTATGGTTATAATATGACAAAATGTGGCAATAGTTATGAGTGCATCAAAGGATCAAACACGCTCAGCACCAACTTAAGGATTTGGTGAAATTCAGGACTCCAGAAAATTCATTTTCAATGTTTTGTAACAACACCTTGTTTTTTTTTTTAACACTTTTCAACAAGCCTTTAGTGATCTGCTCCTACTCTGTCTTTTTTTAGAAAAAGCCCAAACACTTTTTGTAACTGTGGAAATAAGACACTGCTGAGTGTTTTTTTCCCCCTCTAAACAGAAATAAGAACCGCATCTGTTCAGGTAAATTAAACTTTTTCTCACTTGAAACAGATGAGCACCAGTACTGCAACATTTAACTCACTCTGCTGCCATTGCTCTCTTCTCAGTAGAATAGGTTCAAACTAAACTCATTTCAGTGTCAACTGTTTGCTTACGTAAATTGTTGAGCTTTATTTACCGACGGATGAATTTGATTCGAACTTCACTTCACTTCACTTCACTTCACTTCACTTCAAAGTTCCTAACAGAGACATGTGAAAGTTTTCCCTGGGCAGAATGTTGAGGGCATCGCTTTACGGAGATTAAAGCACTTCGCCATTGTGTCAACCTTGCACATCTGAAAGTGGATAAGTGAGACTGGAGCCCGCTTCAGCTTAGCTCACCCCGCTGTGATCCCAGATTAGCCACCTTGCAGAGTTAAGACTATTTTAGAACTTAACCCACTTAACCCGAGGCTAACCGGCAGTAGGTTAATTGAGGGGGCCTTAAGCCAGCCACAAAATATCTGCTGTTAAATTTTACAATGTGGTTTAGCTGCCTGAAAATATACCATTTTTTATTTCTCCTACAAATGCTGAGCACTATTTTCTGTATGCTGTGATCCCGGCTCCAGCCTCCAGCTCTGACACGCTCACGCAGGTTACAAGCATCTCTGTCTCCGTTCCCAGAGTCTCTGCCCGGAGTAGATGCACTCTGTCATGGCATCAGCATCACTCACATCATGAGACTTTGTGTTGTTACAAACATCTACATCCATGTCAGTGGGCCTATCTGCCTTTCCATCTGTGTGGTTTGGAGCAATTTTTCTTTTTTTTTTTGTGTCCCACTCATCTCTGCAGAGTGATGTGAAATGGCAAGTCATCAGACCGGCAAGCCGCTGTGGGCAGCGAGTGTTTGCGCGCCTCCGTGCTTCGCCGGATGCTTATTTGTGTTTGCGGATATGAATTTCTGGGACTATGACCGCTGGCACAGCTGGCGCCTTCTGACTCGTTTAAATAGCCATAAAGGAAGCATAGAAAAGCAGCTGGTTCGCACAGGCAGTCTTCACTTTTTATTCTGAGAATGGGTTGAATTTTAAATGGAAATGTGGAAAACAAATCTTGTGAGGATTTGTTTTTTGGAGCACAGGTTCAAAATGTATTAACATTACATAACAATCCGCTCCAATTCATAATGTTTTTCTTTAGTTATCCTTATCTTCAAGCTGCTGCTACACAAGTTAAGTTTCCATCCGACTGGCATTGGAATTTGAAGCAAAATTTTTAAATGTTGCTAAAAAGAAAGAAAAAAGGAAAGTGCGAATCAGGAGGTTTGTTTTTTTTTTATTTCTCAGAGTTTAATGCCTCTGGTAAGACGCAGATTCACCAGTGAATGGGAGCGTTCAACAACTCCCTTCCCAGCCTGGAGCGCCTCCTGCTGGTCACTCCAGGCTGACAGGCCACCTCCGACCTGGAGGCTTGGAGTTTGACATTTTCAGGGTTTACTTATGTGGCAAATGTGTTTCCATCTCCTCTTTTACACATCAACTCTTTATTGTTATAATTATTTTCTGTTTCACAATAAAATACTGGAATTGTTTTATTTCCTGGGACTAGCAGCAACAACAGCACAGTCGTCAGGATTTGAGAATACACCTTAATGTCCTGACATGCAACAGACTCAGAAGAATTTGAGTTCAGTTTTACAGATGCTAAAATGTTCCAATAAAAGGAATTACAAGTTGCTATACTGCTAATTTTTTTGTGTGTGTAAAAGCCAGAAACTCGAACATCATGAGGATTGTGCTCATCTTAAAAAAGATGATTTTAGGAATACTTTCAGAAGAATATTATAGAAGTTGTGGATTGTTGAGGCAGACACTGCCTGCTGTCAGTCAGGTCAAACTCAAAGATTCAGATTCTTCTCCCACTTTGTTCCTGCTACAACTTCAACCACCTGATAACAACCCATAAAACCAAACATCTATCCCAGACCTTAAGAAACATTGTTACATCGGACACAAATCAAGATGGCAGATTTTATTGAAGAAACAATCTTCTGGAAAAGGTCTCTGATGAATACCTAAAAGATTAGAGCGTTGTTTTTTTTTTTTTTTAATGAAGTGTCAGCAAATGCACATGCAGCAAAGCAAAAGGGTGGAGTGTTTATTGCTTAGTGATGCAGCACTTTTATTAAATTATTCATTTCATAAATGGACAATTTAAAGAGCACTTGATTACAACATTGTTTGATAGCAGCAGCTTACAGCCCTATGCCTGTTTTTGCTTGACAGCCTTTAATCTTTAGGCATTTTAAGCCACTGACTGCTGGAGGTCACCAAACTACTGAAGAAAGAAAGGTTCTGTCAGTGGTACCAAATGGTGTCAAGAGGGCCATGAGTTCAATGAACTATTTCCAAATGTAATAGGGCCAAGAGGGACAGTCAATGCACACTCACTGGAGGAATCCTTTAGAACTGTTCTAATTCTTAAGGGCAATGATTCAACAAAGTGTCAAATGTTTGTTAAGAGATTTTAGGCCATGTTGACATGATGACTGCAAATTAATCAGCCGCACACCCATAATTTAAATCTGCTCAACTAGGATGTTGTATCTGAACAGGCCATTAAGGTTCCATAAACTCATTGTTGTGTCCAGTAAACAGTGACAGATGACTCTATCCCTGTGGCATGATCCTGTTTGAAGAAGCAGAGATGTACACTTTGGTCACAAAGGCATGGACACGGTGAGCAACGGCACTCAAGCAGAAATCCCCAACTCCATCCCACCACCAGCAGCATCGTGTGGCTTCAACACGATGCAGGACAGTCTCAACCTCTTCATGCTGTTTGTGCTCAATTCTGACTCTACCATCTGAATGTTGTGGCTGAAATTGACTCGTAGGATTCGTCAACGTTTTTCCAAACTGGCATTGTCTGATTTTGGCAGTTGTGCAATGTGTTGCCTCATTTTGCACTCCAGTATATGAACAGTTTGTGAAATACTCTAACAAGCCTGTCTGGCACCAAGACATCCCTGGCTCTGCCTCCCTCATGCTCCATTCTAAGGGTTTAGGTTATCCTGAGTTATCTCTGTAGTTATGCTGCAGGAGGACAAACTGACCACTTTTCCTCACTTCCTTCTTCTACTACTCTCCAATTTACATTATTTGCTAATATCTCAAATGTTAACTTTATGTTTTCTCTAAGGTTTTTTATTTCTTCAATTCAATTCAAAAATACTTGTCTAATCTTAAATGGAAATTAAATGTTGTAACTCACTAATTCAAACTCTTTGAAGAGTTAGTGCAGACAGTGATGGCTGTTGGCAGGAAAGATCTCCTGTAGCAGTCTGCATTACAGTGAATTTGAAGAAGCTTCTGACGGAAAACACTGCTTTTGTAAGACAGAGGATGGTCAGGGTTGTCCACAATTTTCTTAATTTTATGTAAAATCCTTCTTTGCATCATCATCTTCAGAGGTTCCACAGCTGGCCCCTACAGAAGCTACGTTTGATTGGCTGTAATTCTCTCCTGATTTATTCCTGGAGGAAGGTCATTGGCTGAGCAACTGCTCGCTGTCCCTCTCCTGCTATAAATTACTTAAGTTTCATTGACATAGAAAGTACTGCATCAGTTCTTCCGTTTCTTTTCTGAGGTCGTGGAAGATGGACGCTCATACTAAACAATATTCTGGTTCTACGGGGTTTTTTTCTCTCCACTGTCACCACATGCATATTTGGCATGAGCATGCATGAGTGGAGTCAGTGACACAACGCAAGTGAATGTTACAGTTTAGCGTAACATATAACTCATCTCGCAGGTTCGGCTTTCAAGAGACATAGTGAAACAGGAAGTTAAATTAAATGAGATCGGTCAAAGTTCAGCTGAGCTGCAGTGATTGATCAAAAAGAAGAAAATACAAAAACTAAATTAAGATGATAAGTCAGATTTACAGGAAAGTTGCGATGACTGCTGAAAACTTCAAGTATGTGCCAAATTTGCAAACGATGAAGAAATTTGCATTAATAGCTGAAATTGCAACACGACATCTCCCTGCAGGCACTGAAAACCATCATTACCTTCCGATTTTAAAGTCCAATTTAAACTTCAGCAAGTCATCTTCCTCTAATTTACATGTTTAAATGCAGTTGCTGTCATGCAATTAGATAATTTAACCCAGAATGTCTTACGCACCTGCAGTAAAATGCTGAGATTTTTAATAAAACAAACCGCACTCCTAAAAAATATGCATATATTGATAAGAACAAGAATAAAACGAAAACAGATAAAACTACATTTAATGTTCAATCTTTTTGCCTCTGTGAAAGCACAAGAAAAAGTTCAAGTTTCTTTTTTTAGGCCTACAATAATAGCAGCCATTAAACACATCAAATCACACCATGACAGCTCTCTCTGCGTTAGCTTCTGAAACAGCAGCAACATCTGCAAAATATGTTCTCACTCTGACAAGGACTTAACATTGTTATATCAGGCCTGTCTCAGCAACCAGAAATTATCTGCCAAAGAAGAGCAACGGCTGAAACGCAAGAAGGAGCATATAGAGCCGATAACAGGAGGCGATATGCGTCGAAATCCGTTCAAAGTTTCTCCCTGACACGTAAGGAGAAAAAGAAGCATTGGGTGACATCAGCAATGAAAGCATTGCTAGCCTGTATTTCACCAAACGTGAATATGTTGCACAGAGGTAAGAACATCTTCAGATAGATTCCCCTGCCTTGACGGTATTTAATAGAATCCTTGCTTTCACTTTGCAGCAGCAGCTCCATCAAATTCAAGTTATTCTGCAGCTGAATCCTGGCTGAGGCAGTCGGGTATTTACATGGCTTCCCCTCCAATAAGTTCAACCTGCCCTGATGTTTCTCTTTGTTCACATGAAAAAAAAAAAAAAAAAAAAAGATTTAGAAGAGCAGAGCAACTCATGTTCTTCTTCTTTGTGTTTTTCATTCGCTATTTCGCGTTTGATCTCTGAGGCTTGACACATTAACACATGTGGCTAAGTCTCAAGCACAAGGCATTTTGAGATGCTTCATCTTTTTTATTCCACCCTAATTTGTACAGAAACGCATGAAAGAAACTGTAGCGTTATTTTTACAGCGGCTGTAGATGGGTAGTGAGCGCTGCAGAGGTGAAGACAAATGGCAGCATTGATTTTTAGCTTCACCAAATTAATGATGAAAGAAAGAAGTGCCGTCAGCAGCATTTTACCTCGCATCACCTGTAATCTGCTCCCACTCACTGCGCTCCAACCGCAAGAGAGAAGACTACAAGTTTCGTTCCTGAGTTTTTTTGTTTTTTTATATTTCTTTTATAGATTATAAAGATGTTGTCAGCACATTTCACATGCTATTTTTCATTTAACTGAACACAAAAATAGTAAAAAAAAGAAGAAAAAAAAAATCCAGTCCAAGATTTGCATTTTATTAAAGACTCACAGGAGGTAATAATCTGGTGGTTTGCACACTGTTTAATTATAAGAGCAGATGAAAGAATTTAGAAGAAAGAATAAAATTATTTATCAATCAGTCCCTCCAGGATTTCACAATTTGCTTTTGTGATTTTTTTTTTCTTTTTTTTGCAATCAAAATGACTGATTTTGTGCTAATTTTGAAATATTTGCAAAGAATACCCCAAGAAGACAGATTGGACACATAAATATTTTCATTCTTCAAGAAACTTAAACAGCTAGATTGTTCTTACTCACCATATAAATCATGAACCATAACTGAACGTAAGGTAAGCCTGAGGCAACAGTGTAGGAAAAAAATTCTGCCACCTCCAGGTGGGAGTTAGCAATCACTCGAAACCAATGATTTTGATCATTTTTGTAAAAAAAAATGGCAGTAACAATATGATTATGTATCTGTCCAAAAAAGCCAGAAATCTGATGATTCTTTGATCATTTTCATGTAAATCGCAAAAAACAGGAGGGATTTATCAATGCAGTATTTGTGATTCCAGATATAGAATACACCTTGGTCAGCATGGAAAGCACGGTAACCATGGTGAATGGTGGCTAGCCTACTGGCTGGGTGCAAATGATGAAATGCACATGGTGTAGGCTTCCAGATTGAGTGGAAAGAAGAGTTGATTGGAAGTCAGTCCTTAGGAAGGGGTCTGATTGCAAAATTTAACAATTTCCCATTATTTTAATGACATCCCACAGAAAGCGCAGCAATGAGCAGTGCTTCGTCCAGCTGTCAAGATCATACCAGAATCGTTCTATCTTTCTCGCCGTATATCAGTCACGTCTACACTTTTTTCTTCATTACAAGATGTCAACTGTGAAAAACTGTGGCCAGGAAGCAAAGTAACTGCACTCATGTTGCTACTAGAGTTACACTGTTTCCAGGGTTAGTACCAAAGCAGAAATCCTGAAAAAAAAAAAAAAAAGACTATTGCTCCTCCTTGGTCCTTGCCTCAAGCAGCAGGGTTTAAATATCCTGGTGTAATGCTGATGAGTGACGGTGGGATGGAGTGGAGATGGATGGATGGACTGGGGCTTCGCTTGCAGTAACGTGAGCACAGTAACACGTCATGGCAAAGAAAGAGCTTAGCCATCGATTTACCAGGACGTCTGCATTTGGACTGTCAGTGACAGCCATAAAACATGTTACCATGGTCTTCTGGAAAAAGAAGACCAACACAAGCTTTCTCTGCTCCACAGCAACTGCCTGGGTTGCCGTTCAGGTGGAGGTGAGAACAAGCTTTTAGTGGATTCTTTGTCTTTCCTTCAACAGTATTCCTGTCATTTGCTGCCTCCGTTACAATTCCATGAACATGACCAATTATGCAAATTACAGTCAAGCCTCAAAGTCTGTCTACCTCTGACAGATTTAGAATTAAATATCAGCCATCACAGGATATTGAGATTACATTCAAGGGGTGTCATTTTTGAATACAAAACAAGTTCTCCATTTCTTATTTACAAGCAAAAGACAAAAGTGGAATATCCAAAATTATTTATACCCTTGCCTATAACTGAGGATAAAGCCTTTACTGGCTTTTGACTGCTGAATAGCTTTTTCACTGCTATTTTTGATGATTCATCTTTTGCTATGAGCTCCAGTTGTATGTGATCGGAATGCCTCCTCCAAATCCTTCTTGTCTGTTGCTTCCTCCACAGATTCACCGTCGGATTCGAGTCGAGACGCTGTCTGGCTCACTCCAGAATGATATTATTTTTTTCTAATCTTATTAAATTTGTTGATCATGTTAAGGGACAAAATCTTAATCTCTCTGGGATGACTTTAACTGTATTAACAGTTTGTTATTAATTATATGTTAATATGATCTCACATTTTTTTTGCCTTATTTCACAATATTTTTACCCATTTGTTCTTGTTATTAACACTTGTTAGTAGCCACTGCTACTACGAGCTTTAAGAAGTGACGATGTTCATATGTGTGTATGCTTGACGCCCTTCCACCATAGATATTTTCTCCCTATGCCAGCTGGGAATATTGACCCTTTGTACGTGACGTCACTGTCTTCGAAACTCCACCCGCTATGCACTCCTGTAAAAACGCACATGTGCTAGCCTAGTATTGCTTTTATTAAGTTCATTTCACAGTAAAAATGGTCAGAGTGCTGCTCGGTCGGCTACATAAACAGACAAGGATAGAAACCAAACGTGTCATTTTATTGTGTAACGTTTAACGAGGAGCGTTACGGTGGTGATGGACAGCAGCCGTTACTCATAATGATGGTCAGCCCTCAGTGTAATCATGGATTTACAGCAAACACTTTTTACAAAGTAAGGAGATTAATGTTCATATACTTTATAAGTAAGTATGATTAGAAATGAAACATTGCATTATGGAGAAGGTACGTAGCTAACCATTAGAAACCATGGAAACAATGCTCCACCATGTAACCTAGCATGCATGGAAAAAACTGGTTAGCATCTCATCTTTTGTACGTTTTTAATGCTGCTCCGGTATAAGAGGAAACACCGTTTATGACATAATGAAAATAATCATGAGGCCTGAATTCAGGTGGTAATTTGATCAACACATCAGGAAGGAGGATGAGTCGGTTTCTAAGCTAGCTGTTTTAAAACCCACCGTCTATGAGCCCCAAACAGGTGTTTTACATTTACAGATAAATTAGCTCGACTCGAACAAGTAGAGGCCTTGAATAAACTGGAAAGAACAACTTTGGAAAACAATTTCAATCGCTCAGAAGTGAGGGATGGGAGTATTGAACTCCAACGTCCATCATGGCGCCTCAAATGATAAGTGACGTAGTTGTAAAGGGTCAATAAGAAGCATAAAACAACAGACAGCAAAGAAAAGAGAAGGAGCATTACTCATGTTAATGTCAGAACATGAATATGAATATGATCTGACTGCAAACTGCAATAAGATTTAAGTGACAATACTGGTATGTTCTGTCTGTAGTTGAAAACTGAGCATCACATCTACAAACAAGGCAGTGCAAAGTGCAAAAACATGTAAAGTACTCTAACACACACTTTGAAATGGCCATCTCTGTCAATTAGCATCAGTCTGCACAATGACCTATGTACTTTCTGACAGTAAAGCCTTTCACCATTTCCATCTCTTGTTTCGTCTTTCACTGGAAAGCTCATAGAGGAGCAGGAGAAGGCACACATATTATGAAGAGCAAAAAAAAAAACCTCACAGGAGGGCGAAGCACTGACAGCCCATTATAGTTCCTCTGAGACAGGGAATGGTTTACAGGCACTTAAAACTCTGGGGGAAGCACTCAGACACATGTACGCACACACACGCGCATGCGCACACACACAAATATGCAGCATATCTGTTTAGAAAAGTGTGGCGTGAGCCACCGCAGGCACTTTAATATATTTTCAATTCAGTTGTGACAATGGGAGACCACTGTCTTATCTAGATGTTCAAACTATACTACAGCTAGATTTCATGTAATGATACAGCCATCACAAGTCCTTAAATCATTAGTGGGCATCATATCACTAATAACATTTCACTGAGTGCAAAAACAGATATCAGCCTCTGAACGTCTGGAACAAGCAGCCTCACTGGAGCTCTGCCTACAGAAACAATGGATGAGCTTTAATGCATGTCTTTAAAAAAAAATTTATGTATAATTAAGTGATGTAATGAATGAAATGCTGTGTAAGCTGTGGAATTTAATTGGATCAGAGTGGCATGATGTTTGTGACATGTCCACTACTTAGGGGAGGATGTAAGTTCATCAATAGTTTTGACGATTTGCAACACAGTGTGGGATTTCTTTTTCTGTCTAACAGGCCATGGTATTTACTGCTAAATTTAGGATTTCTTTTGTTTACAGTGATTCACAATAGCAAATATAATTGGATGATAATTCTGAAAAGTAACACTCAGAGTCAGAGATTGCCCTCCAGTGTCCAATACTATCTGTGTCATTATGCTCATTTACACTGCAGAAAAATGAAGCTACTTCATCACTCTGTCTGTAGAAACGCTTCATTACTGTGAAATTATTTTATCACCACCCTACGAAAAAAACTTAAATGGCCATATTAACTGCTGATGATAACTACACTAATAACTAGTCCTGTAGGTTCCCCATATATTCTGTTAGCACCTTGTATGTACCTATAACCACCCCATACAGCCACTTCAATTGCCCCAGTAGGCAGCCTCTAAGTACCCCATGGATGCCCTGTAAGGTCCTTGTATTTAGCCCAAAACTACCCAGAGAAATAATTTAAGTGTCATGTAGAGCTCTTATAAATACCCTTTAAGTACCTTACAGGTACTATTTGCATAACTCCTAGAAGACAGTGGCAATATCTTCATACCCTGTAGGTACTTTATTTGTACTGCAAATGTACCCTGTACAGACACCTGCCGTCCCAGATGCCCTTTTAAGATCCGGTGGCTGACCTTCAAGTACACTTTAGATAACCCCAAAGCATATTTTAGGTTTCGCAAAAGTCCTACATATAGATTCTCTAAGTGTCCATTTGCGTGAGGCCTGTTAAAAACCAGACCCCTGTTCTATGCTTTGTCCAGAAGCTCTGGGCTCTTGCAAATGATTACTTCCTGGAGGTGTGGACTCTGTTGAAGTTTTTAATTTTACCCAATCGCTAACGTTTGTCTGTGTCATATGTAATGCGTCGGTTTGACACCCTGAAGCTTACCAGAAAATTTCCTGCGCTGTGAACAAACATCCGCCACTGTAAAGAGAGAAGTGTAGATCTGAACGAGGCGGCTATTAATATTAGCTCAATAGTTGGAGACGTGGCCAACACAGACTGAATGGCTTTGTTCACTTTCTCTGCTGACAATATCAAAACTACAGGCAGACTACAATTGTATAACAGAACATCAGCGTCACCATTCACAACTTCGGTTTGCCAATTGGCCGAGTAGAAATTTTACTTGAGTTTATACATACCCGATAAAGATACTGGTAAAACCCTATGGATGCTGCATAAGTATCTGAAACATGCTCTTCCATCATACTACATAAAGCCAGTATTCCCTCTTTTTGGTGATTTGCAAGCGCTATTCTTTTGGGCATTCAAAGCTGTACAGAAGCATTTGACCAAGTCCCAATTCTACCAAAATACATGAACATTTATTACTTTGGAAACATCTTTCA
The DNA here is from genome assembly GCA_903067065.1 of Brachyrhaphis terrabensis. Classification (NCBI taxonomy): domain Eukaryota; kingdom Metazoa; phylum Chordata; class Actinopteri; order Cyprinodontiformes; family Poeciliidae; genus Brachyrhaphis; species Brachyrhaphis terrabensis. The sequence goes on along the minus strand of CAEGAG010021101.1, from coordinate 5,331 downwards.
TGATATTTTGTTTCTGGTTTATCATTGCAACAATAAGATAAAACATTAAGAGCTTTTTTGTTGTACTATAACATTCACTGTTATGTTTTTTCTTGTCAGAATATCAATTATTAATGTGCAGATTCAGAGTCCATGTGGTATTTATTTATTCTTCCTTCTTCCTGTATTGTGATGAAAGGTTGAACTCAGACTAATTAAACAATAAAATTCAACCTAATAAAGCTCTAATGAAGAGACCTTATGATTAATCATTACTAACATAGAGTTTTGAAGTCACAGAAGTGATCAAACGGAAGAGGAAAACAGAACTGCCAGGCAAATGAGAAAAGCATTTACTGCTACATCAACTCGGGAATAAATAAAAACCTGTCAGACACACAAACACACGCACACACACATTAGACAAACATAGCCACAAACCACATCATTGTTCTTGCTTTCTTCACAGTCCATGAGGCTCTCTTCTCCCTCACACATCTCTCCTTTTCTCTCTGTCACCTCACTTATTCATCTGTCTATTGCCCACCCACTGTACACACACACACACGCACACACCCGCAAAAGCACGCGCACACACTCACTCCCTTATCTTCTCCTTCCTAGAGACAGGCAGGGAGTAAACACACAAAACACTGCGCCTCAGAGTGTGAATGTGTGTGTCTGCTTGCAGGTAAACATGGAGTGAACAGTGTGAAGTCATGACAGCAGAACAAGGACTGAGAGGATGAGAGAGGGCGGAATAGAGTCAGGAAACCCGAAACGTTTGAGAGCATCTTGACAACGTTCAGCTGCAGTGACACACCAACGGTGGCAGGTTGGGGTGGGGGTTCCTGGATCCAGCAGGCAAATCTCCATACAGGAAATAAAGTATTAGATAAAATGTCATCTCCATGAAGTGACAGAGTTACTGTTTGTTACTGTTTTGAAAGTAACAAAAAACTAAACTTATTTCTAGCTTATTACATAAACAAAAAAACACTTGATTTTGGTGTATGTCACCATGGCAACCTAATTTGTGCAACAAAGCCAACATGGTTTGTGATTATCATGTTAATGGTTTTTCGCTTTTCAAGAAATGGTCAGGATAAAAACTTGCAGTAAGTATATTGTGTTTACATGAAGTCATATTGATAGAGGAACAGAGGATGCAGGTGTTTAGTTCAAACTTGCTGTATTACCGCCACCTTGTGGTTAGGCATGGATCAGCATGAACGTTTTACGGAATGGTAACCATTACTGACAAATTCACTGTTTGATGATATTATGATATTTATACAAAAACTGAAATCTTTAGCATGATCAAAGTTATTTTACTGAAAACTGATGAAAACTTTTCCTACTCCTGCATGTCCTGCACCATGTCATATATTTTGTGTTATTGCGGAATAGAGGTAAGAATAAAAATAAACTTTACATTTTCATACAGTGGTTAACTTTTCACTTTAATTTTTGTGTTTCTGCTCTTCGTAGAGTAAAATATGGAGATCACCAAGCTGATGTTAGCTGGTTGATTAGTCAGGCTATCTGCTCAGGTAAAGAGGACAGTTGTTNACAGTTGTTTTTTTAAAAGACATTGCTTGTAGCATCTTAACTGGATTTGATGGGTGGTGCTATTTTAGTTTGCGTACTATCATTAGGTTTATTTCCATTAAATAGTAATGCAAATTTTGAGTGGACTTTTAAAAACTCAAAAGAAAATGGAAAACACAAATTATTCTTGTTTCCATCAACTTCTTGAATCAGCTGGTTTGAAACTAATCAACCAGACTATGCAAAGCAAAATTTCATCACATGTTGACGCTGTGCATGTTTGTCATAAACATGAAGTAGAGTTTGAAAACTAGCATGGATCACACATCTCAGAAAAATGGAGCGAGTCCTCCTGCTTGAGCTGAAAGTTCAGACTTTTTCTGAGTTCCATGCCTCTGGTATGGCACAGCCCTAAGAGTGGATGGGAGCATTGTGTCGGAACTTATTTGGTAAATGTGTTTCCATCTCTCCCTTAGTGCATTAAGTCTTCATATGAAAAGTCAAAAATCACCTCAATCAAGTTATTTTTGTCTTCCACCTTTAATTTGCCCATAATGTACATTTAGTTGTAAATTGGGCCTCATGTAAATTGACACAAAACAGTTTTATTTCTTCCGATTCTTATCTTTCGTTGGCCTGGTATAAATATTAGGTTATGAAAAAAACTGGCCAAACAACCTTTAAAAGCATCACTGCATGTTGATAAATTAACCCTAACACAGTAACAGAAGGGTCAAAACAGGTAAAAAACAGAACATTTGCAATCAATTAAGACTGAGAAAGCACAACCAAATGATTCAGAAAAAAAAAATTAACAGTCTGAAAACTATTTTGAGAAAGAATTAGTCATCACTGAGAAAATGCAGGAAAAAGCCTTGCATTCTCGTCGGAACATGTTCACATGAAAAGCAGTCGCTTTCCAAAATTTGTTTCCCAAAATTGTGGCGACATGCTCTCTGTTTTATTATGAGGAATCATTTCAAACAGGAAGTCCTGTTCAGTTAAATATTCTAATAATGAGCCCATCATGCTTATTATTAAAAGGAGCCAAAGAGACTCATATTTCTGTCTGAGAACAGCAGACACTGATGATTTTTTTAAAACCAGGATTCAATATGTCATTAAAAATCTTATTGATTTGCTGGCTTTAAATCCTCAGTCGGGCCGATGTGGAGCGAGGAGCGTCTGACTGAAAAACCCGGTCACCTTTGTTCTCCAACCAGGATTTAGAGTCGGGGGATTTGCGTCTGAAGTTAAACTCTGGGGTATGAAAAACCAGCAGTTTATGAAGATCACCGTGAACCGGGCCTAAAACCCATTTTCTCATTCAGTTCCCCACTGTGAGACAGGCAGGGGCAAAACTCAAACCTTTTCACTTATTTTCCACTACATTCTGGAATCTGGATTGTATTTTATTTTTAATTTTTTTTTAGATATCTTAGCAAGGATTTTACATTTTCTAAATGGTTGCTTTTGTTTTAGTGAATGCTATAACAAATTGATGAAATATTGAATTCAGATTAATTCCTTTCATTCAATACCTGCAATAACAAAGTTAAATCGAACACAACTCAATTGAAGAGACTCTTTCGTGTGTTTCCAACAAAAATATTAAAGAGCCAGACAAGTAGTCAAATGAAAAAGAAAAACTGTCAGACAAATGAGGAGAAAAACATTTACTGCTACATCAACCTTGAGTAAACACACACAGGCACACACACACGCAAGTCTTAACCACAACCCACATTATTGTTAATGCCTCTTTCACAATCCACAAGGCAATTTTCCCTTGTCTCTCTTTTTCTGTCGCCTCTATTTTCATCTGTCTGTAGCTAATGCACACTCGTCACACTAATCAATAAACTTTTCCAGGTTGACAACACGCCCGCCTTAAATACATGAGGAACTCCATGGATAACAACTGCATTTAGTAAAATATGTTACATAGAGGATGAATATGGACAGAATTGCTATTATATCCTCGGGTTAATGTAGCTTAGCGGTTTATAGAATATCGTTAATCTGAACCACTATGAGGTTTTAGAGGCTGGAGTTTTGAGTCCATCAACCATACACATCCTCCACATGGGAATTTAGAAAGGTCAGTTAACTAAAGGGAAAGCAAAGCCACACCCTTGATGAATTTAGAAAAAAAATCCATCGAGTGTAGTCTTGACAAAAGAGGCACTGTTGTCAAATTATCCATTTTGTCTGTATATGTAGCTACTTTTTTTGGACATTTTATGGAAAAACCCCCCAAAAAAACCAAGTGATACATCTAGCGACTTTTATTCTCATGTTGCTGGAAACTTTCCAATTTGTGTTCACGTTGCAAATAAATCACATTTCTGAAGCTGAGTAACGCTATGGATCAACACTCGCCACTGTTGCGCTCACTCTTCCAGCTCTTGACCCACCACCGGGTGGCGCCGTGTGTCTAAGTGACATGGTTTTATACTGAAGTTGTACCATCTCGGTCCTCGAGGGCCGGCATCCTGCATGTTTTAGTTCTCTCCCTGGTTTAACACACCTGGATCAAATGATTGCTCATTAGGAGGCCTATGAAAAACACTGAATTTCCATGGCAACCACACAGGGTGCCTAAACTCCTGCTCGTACAATGCACTGCCTATTTCCCCGAAGCTCCGCCGTGGAGATGCTGCAGACTCCACAATGTGTCTGTTCCCCCATCTGGCTCCCCCAGACTAGTGGCAGCAGCTATTATCAAACACTTGATGGAATTGCACAACTTATGAACTCATCCTACGAGTGAACACTCCTGAAATATCAATGGAGAAGCATTGATGCCTCTCTATGCATCTGCCTCTTTTCTGAACCTGAAGTGTCAGAAAAGAGGCAGAGGCCAGTTTCAAAACATGAAATTCAGCTAGTCATATAGTACATTATATAATCCTATTTTTAAGTTATGTTTGATATTCACAGCACTTTCATAAAAACTGAAGGTCAGTTACTTAACTGCACTATAAATGGCTCTATGTACCGGGAAATTACATAATACCTCTTCTTCAGTAAACAAATTTTTTAAAAAACTATGAAAACTTAGAAGGATGGGATTTTGTCCTTGTCCAGTAATTGGAAGCTTTTATGTACTGATATAGTATGTTTAGCTCAGAAATATTGTTTTAAAATAACAAAATAATCGGGGAGTTTGTGAGTTTACCTTTGCATGCTTTTATCAGTGTTTGGACTTTTAGATTGATGTATAACTGAGTGTCAAAGGATTCATACAGTCATCACCACAGAACCAACAGCCTCACAGTCACTTCCCAAGGAAGAGAGAAGCAGCTGCTGGCCTTCCAGAGACGTTCGAGAGAAGATGGAACCTGGAGCAGAAACCCAAGTTGGTTCTGACCGGCCAGCACTCTCTTGCTCCGTTCTGTGATCATGGCAGTTGTAGATGGAAATTGAAGGGTCCTGTTTATGCTCTCTTCAAAAACCTTTCCCTACATTTAAGAGAAGTATTCAGCTGATGTCTGCCATTTGCAAAGTAGCCAGACGAGAACCATTTAATTTTCATCCACAAACAACAGTGATGGACGATGAAGCCGCTTGTCTAAACCCACTGAGGGTTCATGTCTGCTTCATAAACCTGCTGGTAAAGACTATTGTGTTCAAGTTTTGCTAAAAGGAGTTAGCCTATCGGTAAAGCTTTCAAGCCTAGAATAGCATCTCAATGCTAATCATGTAGCAGCAGCACAGACGTCCCTGCGACAGACTGGCGACCTGTCCAGGGTGACCCCGCCTCTCGCCCGGAACGTAGCTGGAGATAGGCACCAGCAC
>CAEGAG010021064.1:0-14806 GCA_903067065.1 Brachyrhaphis terrabensis | reverse complement strand
AAAAAAGGGTGTTTTAGAGCAAAACTGCTGGCCTTCTGAATGGTATTATGATTTTTCTTAGGAAGAGTTTGCATGTACTCTCTTAAAAATATAGATTTTCCATGGGTTATGATCAGGCAAATTTGCTTCACAATCCAGACACAGTGTGTCATTGACACAAGTATTCATACCTTTGGCAATGCGGAGAGGTCAACTCAACATTTCCATTAAGATTGAAAGTAGAAGGAAAGAGGAAGTGCTCTAAAATGTCTTATTAGATGGCTATGCTAACTTTGGATTTGATAAAGCACAGTAGACCAACACCATGGTACCCCAACTCATCACTGACAGTGGAAACTTATCACTGAACCTCAAACAACTTGGATCTTTTGCCTCTCTACTCTCCTCCAAGCCTCTGAGAACTTGATTTCCAAAAATTGACTTTCATGTGTGAAGAGGACTTCGTACCACTGAGTAACAGTCCAGTCTTATTTCTCATTAGCCCAAGTAGGACCGTTCTGACCTCTCTTAATCACAATCCTCTCAAGGCTGAAGTTTGAGCACCTTTTCTTCTGCCACACTTTTTCCTTCCACTTGATTTTCCTTTTTAAATGTTTGCTTTGAACTGCCAGATTCTACAAATAAAATTGTGTGACTCTTGGAGGATATCATTGAATGTCTGGCTGACTTTCGAGTCATTAGTCTTTCCTTAGATTGTGTAGAACATACTATAACATTTTCATACATAAAATTCTTTCTCATTGGTATTTTGCAAAATAAAAAAAAATCTTTGAATGTGAGCCACTGGCCACTTTTTAAAACAAAATCAAAATTAAACTGACATACACCACTCTGTGTAATAAATCTAAATTTTTTTTTTTTTTATTATTATTATATGAAAAATTTGTTTTGATATTAAGTTTTTTTTAGATGCACCTGCATTTTATATTTATGACCGATGAAGGAAAAACTGTTGAGGGTTTGCGTGTGCAGTGTATTAGCAAACAGATCAAGCACACCACTGCACAAGTGTGGAAAACCAAAACAAGCTAAATGTAAACATAAACTGACAAACAAGGCTTTAGTTTTTGTTGTCTATTTGTAGTTTCACACAGTTGATGCCTTTTCAAAATTACTATCACTGTTTATGACAGTCATAAAGATAAGATCTTTCAGAAAACTGCCAATTGAAATCTAACAAGGTCGTAGAAAAACATATAAAAATGCATGAACAGTCAAACATTTGCTTTACTGCTTCTGGTATATCAATGAAAACAGTTTTTATCTTCCCTTTTTTATTTTTGAACGTGTCCAGTAAGTAGCAGAACCATCTGTACTGTTGTAGATATTTGTGGCAGCTGGTAAAACACCGGTCTAGTTTTCTGATTTTGCCTGTAATGTTTTGGACTTGAACAAGCAGTCGGATATTACAGTGAGCATCAGCAGCCTTTTAGAGGAATCCATGGTGATCTTTACAAAGCGACGCAGACAGATGTGCTATATATGTTTTTGCTGTCATGATGGATAAGTTGTTACAACCGGTTTGGACAAGAAGATAATAAACCCTATTATACAAATTTTATGAGATTACCATAAGTAAGATATATTGTTTTTATGTAAATTTTAAAAATGCCAGATAAAATAATGAGGTGCTAATAGAGAAGAGAACATCTTTAATATTCATTTTAGGTCCCTTTTGAATCTTTTGAAACCATTAACATTCCTGATAAAGCAATCTGTCTTTATGATGTCAGACAAATAAATTTTTTAACATGGGGATATAACAATTTAAAATGTATAAAATGATTGAAGAGTATGAAAGATATATTTCCACAAAGCACAAAAAACTTTCATGTGCACCTGAGATTCTTGTATTCTTAAGTTTGCAAAACAGAAGTATGTTTTTGGTTGCGTCTTTGCATCTTCTGGTTTCTGTTTTGCTTTATGAAATATTTCTTTTCTCATTTTTCTGAGTCAAACATTGTTTGTTTTTAATGTTTGGGACTTCACAGAAAATGTACACAGCATTAAAGACATGGCAAAATTAATTTAAACAAACAATTTCTCATTGATTTAAAAAGAAAAACATGCTTTTTTTTTTTTTACATTATCTGAGTCACAAGATCTATACAGTCACAGAAACCAAGGTATGAATACATTTTCCAAGAAAATTGTGAATATTTTATTCTTTTCATAAGTGGAGCTCAATTTTTAGGATTTTTTTTTCTTCAAAAATCTCTATGAATCATTTCAGTCTTTCTGAGCCACCATCATCTTACCCAGCAAGTCGCACAGCATGAGGGACATTCAGGGTTTGGTGGTGTATATTACACTAAGCCGCTGCCTTTTTTAAAACCTAACCTCAAAGATTTGGTGGCCAGAACCAACAAGAAAAAGCAAAAGAAATACATGTCACTAGAACAATTTAGAAACTCGTGACTGGACTGATACATTGTTATATTTTATCAAAATCCTTCTGATGTGATAATCTCAGTACTAATGCAGGAATAGCCTACTTTTTATTAAAAACATTCATACGGTATCTATCTGACATGTTACTTGACTGGGCTGCATTACGTTCGGCCCAGTAATTCATCTGCTGCATTCACATCTGCACAATTTCATCGCAACCCCGAGTCACCTGAAATCTGAGTGGGAGAAAGCCTGAACACCATAATGGAGAAGAAAGGGCTGTTTGAGGTGCCGCGAGCTGCAGACATTCAATTTGAAAACTGGCAGTCTGAATACGTCTTGCTGAAAGGCGCAGAAACAGCAGTTCGACCATAATAAAGCTGAAGTCAGCGTGTGCCGGCTGCGTGTGTGGTTTATTTAAGATTCATAAGACTTTTCCAGCCCACTTTCGCTTGGCCAAATTTAATTGGTGTGATTGATTTTTATTGGTTGAGTCTTTGCACACAGCTCTAAGTATGTGATGCTGCTTTCTAACTGGAACACTATATTTTAGCTTGAGAACCATATGTTCTCTCTGACAGGCTTCAGGCCTGTGTATTCATTTTCATCATTTCACTAAGCTGAATTTAATAGACCATGGTGCAAGTCTGCCTCAGATGCTATAAGCCAGATGAGAAATTTGAACTCCATGACTCCCCGTTCCTTCAGAACTGCTCACATTAGAGAATTTAAGTCTAAATCGAACAGCTTTGTTTGATGTGGCCTTGTTGCCCTTCACAAACTGTCTTTTCCTGAAGCATCCACACAACACTGTACACAGTTGGCCACTTTTGCCCTGCCAGAAATATTTCCAGACAGCGAAACGCTTTAATTCAGAAACGAAGCAAATGACTATGAAAAATCCTGTGTACGTTATAAAAATAAAAGCTCTTATTGCCACAGATGCGATTGACGATTAGTTCTAACTTGTCCTTTCAGCTCTCGGCCAGTTCAAGTATGAGACACCATATGTATTTAATAACAATACTACAATTTCATGCAGTGGTGGTTCTTACTTGAGTGGTACAGAAACGAGTCTCTTCCCAACCACAATTTAGTGTGGGCTTAGTGCCAAAACAGTATGTGTATTTTCATAAATGAAAAAGTTTGCAAACCGTATTTATATAAAATTGGTTAAATAATTTAGTTTAGGTGTTGCACAATCTAAGTATCTTAGATTTTGAGCAAAAGATGATAAAGGCAGCCCCAATTCCTTAAGAATCTATGAAAAAGTTTTCTATTCAAGCAATGAATCAGAAGGCAACAGACTTCTCCTGTCCTATGTCTAATTGAGCTTTTACTAAAACCGACACTGGAGGGCACAGTATGACTCCATACTGCCACAATATGAAAATAATTACCAGAAAACTTGTACAAGGAGTGACTGACTGGTTCCACTGGTTTCATAACATGGAAATTGAAGCAGCTATGCATAATGTGATCTGATTTAAAACAAAATACTAATAGATTAACTGTAATTTTCAGACTTGATCTAAAGTCAACCCTTTCTGTTGTTTTTCCAGAATTGGAAAAGCAAAGTCTGCTGTCCCTGCTGTTCGACCACTCAGAAGATCATAATATTAGATAATGTTAGACAATGTTTTCTTTGAGCCCGAACAAAGCCAGATGTAAAAGTTTACTTTATTTTAGGAGTTACAGCTACTAGATGCAGTTGGTGAGCGCGGTGCGCAGCACTGCTCGCACTCAGTAGTTGCTGTGCAGCGCCGGGCCCAGATCTATGTGCCAGTGGCATGCTATGTATTGTAATAATGATATGAAAACAAAGTTTTGAGATGACAAACTGAGAAGTGTCATGAATGCCTCCGATTATATAAATGCTCTTTGGAGTGTTTTTTTCTTTTCCACCACTACGTATGTTGCTGGTGGATGAAGTCAGTAACCAGTAAACCAGTTGGTTTTAATATGTCCAATTATTGCATTTTTTATTGCATAGAAGCTTGCCATCATCAGTGTGTGAATATGTGCGTAAATGGAAATAATTGATTTTATTGTAGAGCAAATTTAAGAACCCTTTTGAGGGTGGAAAAGCAGATGTACAAGTCTGATGTAATTTCATTTAATTTCATGTCTTATTATTCTCATGTTCTACAATGTTGCATCGGTGACTAATCAATTCTGGGATCTCATTGTATTTTCGTGTCTTATGGCTACAACATTTTTTCGTTTCACATTCAGCTGGCTTAGAGAACATATGAAAGAAGGACAGAATATTTGTGTGGGTAGCATTCATCTTGGCATAAACAAACCCTCCATACTGTTGCATTTGTTGTGTAAAGATCCTTTAAGACATGATAGAGTGTCATGACTACTTTTTGAGAGCTTAACCAAAGCGAGTTGTAATTAATTTTAAAAATGAACATCATTAATATAACTCAGTCATCTCGAGCTTTGAGCGGGTAAGAAAAATGCTGCTCATTATGTTTGAGCAGCATTTTGTAAACATGCAGAGGTTCACCTATATTTCATAGACTTCTTGTATATTGTTTCAGATGCAAGTGTTTCTAGAATGTCTGTGCAGCTTGATTTAATTTTCAAGGTTACCAACTAATAATGATGACACAGTACTCATCGTGCAGTTTAGAATCTCAAGGCTGCCTCTTTATTCATGTCGTGAGAAAAAAAGACGAGCAGAGCAGCTCCCATGAGACGTTCCACAAAGCCCTGTTACCGAGGTGCTTCAAGGTAGTAAACTGTGTTGTTTTTAGTAATAATTTTAATAAAGCTGATTTACCACCAGCTTTTGCTCGATGCAGGTCTTCATTTAGAAAGGTAGAGCTGGAACGGCGAGGCAGAAAGGTGTAATGAAACGCTTTAATGTCATTACTAATGCAGATGGTGCTGCTGTCTATAGATAGATACCTCCATGTTTTCCTCCAGGTGCATTAATATTCCATATTTCAGAAAGCACGTAGCAGGGAAGCATGTTAACCTCATTCGGCCTTCTTCTTTTTCTCTTGTCTATCTTTGCTTGTTTACATAAATCTCCATTTCATAAGCTGTTTTTCGAGAGGTCTTCACAGTAGTGCGGAAATGTATATTTTTTTCCCCAAAATATTATTAAATGTCGTTAAATTACCTTTCTTTACAATACACAGAAACTCATTTTAGTATGTACTGATGTGTTCAAAGCCTTGGCGTGATCCAGCAGAATGAACTGAATTACATATAGTTGGATTTGATTAGGACACTTAGATAGCTTTTTGTTTTGATTCGGTGCTAAACAGTAAAGCTGAAATACCTTTGAGTAATATTTTATCAATCAAATTACTTCTGTCTAAAAGTTATACTTAAATCAACAATTTACAACTTTTTCTGATTACTTTGTCAAATTCATGCCATGTACAATATCTGCTGCTCTAGGAAANAAATATATTTTACCTTATAGCCAGAAGTAACTTTAGCTTGTGTGAATTGATTAAATTAACATCTAGAAAGGAGAAACAAACAAATCATGTCTTATTTGAGTCATTCGCTTGCTTGTTGAGATTGGCCAACTGCAAATCATGCAAATCAACAAAGAAGCAACCCACACAGTAATGTTTTTGAAAAGACAAACACCCCTGAAGCAGCAGGATGATGTGACCATATAATACAGAAGAATACAATAAAGTATAATCAGTCAGGACCTATTAAAATAGGTCAGATTCCTAATCTAACTGGTAGCTATAGCTGCAGACCTTGTAGAGGACTGTAAAAAAAAAACTGTAGGGGTGTGTCATTATTGTAAAGTCTGTTAGTAAGTTCAGCGACCTAGATTCTTGATAGAAAAAAGGTTTGGAACAAGCAGTCCGCTGCAGAGCACAGTATGCACAGTTCAGAATATAACATGTTTAGCATTAGCTGGCAATGTTCAATTTCAGCCAGGTCAGAATCCCCAAAAGCTCGTTTTTCTCATGAATGATTTAAAGTCCACAAAGAATAATTTGAGGTCTTGTCTGAGTTTGAATATTAAAGGCAATATCTTGCATAGTTACCTCTACCAAAAAAGATTTTTATGTATTTACCCTGCAGGTCAGCCAGCTAGTGGTGCAGAAGATTTTACGCTAAAGAGCCCAGTTAAATATTGATTTGATAATGTAGACTACTGGAGCCTTTCTTCAAAATAAAAATCAATTGGGAAGAGCTTTCTAAAAACCAGTATGCAGTGGCTACAGAGGAAACCTATTGGAGTGCAGTAAATGTTTGACGTACATGAGGAAATTTCAGTATTATTTCTGAAGTCTGAAACAGGATGATCCAGTTGTTCTTTGACAATGGAAAAAATCCTAAGTTGCTTAATGGACATAACATAGATAACACTTTTCCAGCCATACTGTCCACTGAAAGCCCTTTACACTGGAGCACCAACATGCACACATTTATACAATACAGAGACCTTAAGGTTAAGTGCCTTGCCAAGGAGACATCAACATCAAACCTACAACCTTCCAGTTGCAAGACAAAAACTTTACCCACTGAACCACCATCAACACAGTTAAAAGTCATCCTCTCTTATATTCATATACTGTTAATTATACGTACAGAAATGCTATGCTATGGCTTAAACAATCAAGGTTAAAACTGTTGACTTGGCAGCTGCTTAGCAGACACTAGAGACACGCTCCCCAAGGAGGGTAAGACACAAATGGTCTTTGCTAAAGAAGCTGGAAATTCTTATGTGTTGCACTTATCTAGTCATACTGACTAATCAAAGAGCTAGAGGAACATTCACCCAGCCACACTTACTCATGCACCAACATGCAAATTGTAAAGCAACTTGGGGTTAAGTCCATTTGCATTCATTTCTTTTCAGATGAAAGTCAATATTCATTTCATTTTGCAGAGGCATAGACACCAGATCCAACTGAACTAACTAAACCTTTGTGTTTTGTGACATCTCGGGCCGAATCACAGAATGATGATGATTTATAATAATAATAATTAATAATAATAATACATTTTATTTATAAAGCCCATTATATGTCTAATTTAAATCTCGAAGGGCTTATTCACCCACTGATGATGGTAAGTTACTGGAATGTAGCCACACCTGCCCTGGGCCAGGTTGACAGAAGCAAGGCTGCAATTTATTTGCAATTTTTTTGCATGCAATCAATATGCATTTGATTGCATGCATTAGATGCAATCAAATGCATATTTTCAATGACCAATGTGAATCTTTGTAGAACTTCCTAAAAGATTGTATTTAGGGCAGAAATCTAAAACATCTGAAAAAGTAAAAAGCCACGTCTAAGGCTATGCTCATGATTCTGCTAAGTAATTTAATTGTGGAGAAAAGGGGGGGAAACATAGAGGCCAGATGTAGATAACATTCACTGAAAGGAAGAAACTAATAAACCACTCAGTGAGCCTCTTTGATGTGACTAATGTCACTGACTCACATTTGACTACAAATCCCAGACATTAATTAAGATTAACTCAATAAGAAATAATTAACTCGGAAACAATCACCGTTAGAGAGCTCACCCTTTGAATTAAATTCAAAGTCAGCACAAGGTGTTTTTTGAACCCTCAGATGAAGCGTTTAATGTTATTTTTAGCTGTCAGCCAGCAGTTAGTTTTCCACAATAGGAGACCTTTTATGCACTCAGCAGAAGAGCCTTTGCAGATTGTTGAAAATGGGGCGACAATTTTTTTTTCTCAAGTGTTCCTCAGCTTCACTGAATAATACACTACACTTTTCAGGTGTGATAACAGTGCCATAAACATAGAACCGTGTTCTTTCTAAGGTGATTGTTGTTTCTGCTCCCGGCTGCAAGACAGCTGCACACTGCACAATGAGATTTTATCTGGCACTTTCTGCAGTCACCACATGAAGTCCTAACTTTTAGCTGGCATGATTTACATATGCATGGGGTGCATAAATGGATTACTGCTCTTGTCATAATATCCTTGAACAAATTACAGAATTTAGCAATTTGCAGCAGGTTTAGCGAACAACCGGCACAGTACATCTCTTCACATCTTTCAAAGGTATTTGATTTACAAGCAAAAGAATTTAAACACATTACTTTGCGGATATTCTCAAGTATTTCTGTAATTTGAGCTAGACTTGTAAATGACAAAATTAGCTTCAACGTTTGCTCATTTATCTCAAGGACAGACATGAATCGTGAGTGGAGAGGTATAACGTAAGGGGTAAAAAGTTCAGACAGAAGCCATCGCTTTGCCACACACCTGCCAGAATCTGAAGGAGCAGGTGGAGGAATTTCAATCAGACATGAATTTATGCTTTTAAAAAAAGCACATTGAAATACAACCCATCTTTATGGGTTAAAGTATAGTGCTGCGCATTTCTTAATCTTTGATTTTTCTAAAGCTCCAGTCACCCTTCTTCTTGTTTTGACTTGTTTGCTCTTGTTTAAAATAAAAATCAAATGTTAGGCAGGGGTAAAAATGAAAAGAGGAAGCAGATCCTCTTAAGTATGAAGTCCTGTTATGACATTAAATTGCATTTTCTGCTCTTGCCTTATAGGCCACATGTGAATCTGGGTCAAGCATGTCAAATTTACAGTGTTCTGCTGCATCAGAACAGGTCACCTTTCTTTTGCTGTGACATCACGATTTGTTTTATTTCTTTCTAAGTCAGTTTATATGATAAATGTGAAATAAACTAGCAACAAAAACAGAACTGTTTCCCTGTGGCTTAGTCTACCTACTCCACTGAAACAAAAGATAGGCATGGAGTGGTGTTGCAGAGGTATAAGATTAGTATTTGTTAAGTATCTACATATAGAACACAATAAGGAAAAGTGAAAGTCAAAAAATGAAAACAATGATTCAGTCAGATTTGAGAAATAAAAATGACTGTGCTCAGAAAGAAAACGAATCTTACATAAAACATAAATCAAAAAATGGTTTGGTTTTGTTCAAAATTTGAAACAACTTTATGTGTGAGTACCAAAGTCTTATAAATATGACAATTATTTGGCTGAATCATTCAGCTAATGATTGTCGCCGCTTACTTTCAAAACCCTTATTCTACTTTCTAAATTAAGGTTTTTTAGTAACTATTAAATGAAAGGATTCATCCCTAATTAATTTCCATTCTTTGCACTTCGATGGAAGTTTTTGGTTTGCTTTTTTTTTATCATTTTGAATTACATGAAAAGTGGAGAGCATAGCTGAGGACAGAGGTGGCCTTGTTAAGAGAGGGTGAGAGGAGAAAGCATAATTTCATCTTCATACAAGGGTTGATGATTTAAAAGCTGAAAAGAACAAATGTAAAGCCTGAATTTTTGTGCTTGACGAGATCTATCATTAAATACCTGCAAAAAAACAATGACTACTTTCTAATGTTGTCTTTTTCTGTCTGTTCCCAGCTGGGACCACATACATCTTTGGCAAAGGAGGGGCCCTCATCACATTCACCTGGGCCCCCAATGAAAGGCCGAGCACCCGGGCCGACCGGTTAGCCGTGGGCTTCAGCACTCAACAGAAGGAGGCCATTTTGGTGCGCGTGGAGAGCACCCATGGGCTTGGAGACTATCTCCAACTGCACATTGTAAGTACACCACAGGGAAATACTTTTTAAATGTTATGGTCAATATAGGCTGCAGGTAAAACTAATTTTAATGTAAAATTGGTCAAATTCATCTTAAATACAGTGAGCCGCATAGTATTTACTAATTTACCAATCAGCTCAGTTCTCCTGGTCATTGTGATGTCATCAACTTAAATATTTGTAGCTTTTTTCTTAATTGCACTACTTTAAAAATGTATTTTCTGACATCATGAGTTAAAAAAGTACATACAGCACTTAATAGTATTTTTTTTATTTATTTATTTATTTTTTACCTTTATATCCTTTAAAATTGCAACTTATCTGTAAACGTTACAGGCTGTTGAGCAACAAACTGCTGAGATAGATTAAATATAAGAGACCAGAGGGTCACTTTACAAACATTTCTAGTCATACAAGGGGAAATCTAACTTTAAAACAAAACTCCCAACAGTGGCAAATATAGAAAAAGATTAATTTCATGCAGGGGAAAAAAAGAAAACAGTTTCTAAATGTTTCAAAATGTGCATGAATACAATCTTAATGCACTGTGCTCAACATTTAAACAAAATGCTCCTAAAACCTATTGTAATAAATTGTGAATTATTGCAATAATTCACAATTTAATAAATTGTAATAAATTGTAATAAATTGTGAATTATTGCAATAATTCACAATTTATTACAATATAAATTGTAATACATTTATATTACAATTTATTACAATTTAATAAATTGTAATATAAATTACAATTTATATTAATGCTTTTGTTCTTGGCTCTAAGACACCACAGCTTGTATGATTCACCAATGTTCAGCTACGGTGTCCAAACACTGAAGTAAATTAGTAGCTAAAAAAGTAAAAATAAAAGGAACAGGAAGACGATCGAGAGCATCACATTTGCTATGTGATGTTTTCTAAAATATATTCTTCCATAGATTGAGTCCAAGTGAGTCAGCAGATGCTAGTTTATTTTTTCAAGGTCTGTTTTCGTGTGTAGATGCAGCAGGATGTGCAACCAGGCAGACAATCTGTCAAATATCTGTGAGTGGTGTAATAATTAAAATCACATCTGTTGTCAAAGCACCTGACAAAAACTGGTGTGTATGTAGTTTGTTGTGAACACATGCTTACTGAAAGCATATTATGTATCCTATCATAAATCAAACCTGAATAATTCTTTGGTAGAACAACACATGCCATCCTGTGATGGTGCTGTATATGATGAAAATGATGCAGGCAGACGTCTACTGCCGATTTAAAGTCATGTGTAACTGAACACACAAATGTTGTGATGATGAATGAAGGCCATATCGATCATAAAATTCATCAACGCCTACAAGAGTAAAACATATATTGGTCTCTAAGCACAAATCAGCATGTTGCCTCATATTTTAGGACACTTAATCTTGTAAAATACAAACTACAAAATCACGTTTTTTGGGGGGGTTTTATCTAACATGCTTAGTATTTTTAAAATAACCCTCTACAAATTCCATGATTGCCTTTTAGCTTGTACCACTAATTTAAAGACATCCAAACCTGCTCGAGTTACAAGTAAAAGAAATTTTTATTTTTGAGTTGTTAGGCTTGATGACCATGTGAACTACTGCTAATTTGTAACAAAGCACTAAATCTTAAAATCAATTAAATAAATCAAATTGTGCCTGTAGGTTATAGTAAGGCAGGCATTTAAAACTGAAATTTGAGGAATAATTTCCCTCAGTTTACATTGACATTGACTATTTTTTTAGATATCCCAGTGAAATGTTGGAGAAGCAACCTCTGAAAGATTTACCTTTTAAGTGGTTCAAATAAATGTCAGTTAATTCATTTGTAATAGTCTCTTTATTCAGCCAAAAGGGCACATACTTCTCCACACTTCTCATTTAAATTATTTTACTTTTAAATGTGTGATGCTGACCAAGCCTGCCTTGCACATAAATGCCTTGATTGCTGCCGACGTGCAAACCAGGCAATTTTTTTTTCTTCCTTTTTTCAGAAGCTGCCAAGCCTCTCACAACGAGACAGATTGCTTAGTTTGACACCTTATTACCACTTTGTGGAAAGGAATCCAGAAAGATTTCAGAGGGTGTCAAGGCCTTTTGTCACGTCGTAAAATTTATGTTTATTCTAGCTTTCCTTTTTTAACACATTCTGTTTCTTTGCTTTAATTATCATTTTTAAAGGACTGTGGAAACTCTGGGAAGACAAAGAGAAACTGCTTGCTGCTGGCCAAAATAATACTGGCCACAAGGGAGAGCTGAAAATAGTAAAGGAAACAGATGATTTATGACTTTTATATGCAGCACGCATATAGGTGATTCAGATAAGAGCCCTTTCTCTCGATGCTCCACACCCATCTATTTTTTTTATTATTTAGAACTAAAGTAAGACAAATAATAGCAGTGAAACAGAAGAGTGCCATATTAGAGTAGTCTCACAGTTCACTGCAACTGTTACTCAGAACACGGCCTGTGCAGCAGCTCCATAGACCAATTACTCTGCACAAACTGAACAAACCATCCCAGCATTCACCAGAGAGCATATTAGAGGAACTAATGATGGTCTCAAATGATCATGTTTTTAATGAGTGTCTAAAAGATGCAACTTACAAAGCTTTCACTGTTCAGAAAATTTTGTCAATTAGAATTGCTGAAGACGTTACGGAGCACAGCTATGCGTCAAACCGCAGAGAGGCAAAAGATGTACTTATTTGGTAACCAGATGAGATTTGGAAGATGCTTTATTTTTCATTTTCATTATAAATTTATCAGGTACATGGCAAAACAAGCCAAATTGCTGAGTAATATTTCAAATAGCCAAGAAATGTTTTTATTAACCTGATTACTTCAGATTTCTGGTGAGGTGGGAGTCATGCACCCAAAATGTTTTCATATTAAAACCACAAACTACAATGTATTTTATTGCAATATTATGTGACAGATTAACACGAAGTAACACATAATTGGGAAGTTATAGTAAAATTATGCATTGTCCTTTTTTTACAAATAAAAATCTAGAATTTCTGCACTGTATTCAGACCCATTTATTAAGATAATGTTAAATAAAACGAATCACATCTCATTGCCTTCAAAAATCATGTAATTAGTAAACAGAATCGTGTAGTGTGTAGCTTTATCTCAGAATAAATCCTGCTGTTCTAGTAAAGCTTCAGAGGCTTGTTAGATTGTTTGCAATTTGTTTGCAAATTTCCTGGAGCCAAGAAGGGGAAACAACAACATGGGAGAAGGAACTCAGGTCAGGTGGGGCTTAAATTAAACCTTTTAGCCTGTATGCAAAATGCTGTGTGTCACAAGACTAACAACCTCTTTGTGCAAGACTATATGTCACTGGTCATTAAAAGCCAAAGCCTGATGTTTAAAATTGAACAATTTTTCTGTAAAATAAAACATCTGATATGAAGGTTACTGTAATAATTTATTTGCACATTCTAGAGAAAATACTTTCTTTTGATCATTTGGGAAATGTGTAAAAGCTCAAAGGATGAACGCTTCAAAGGCTTTTTTATTTTTTGATGTCTCATTTCCATCAAGTAATCTTCTGAAATGAAAAAGAATCAGCTCTCCATGCTCACCAACAATTGTATCCGTTACTGTCTGCCATACCTATCGCCGAGCTGCTGAAAAGACACTTTCTTTATTCCAGTGGGAATGAAAAAAGATAAGAAGCCTCCGAATCCCCAGCAGCACTGAGACGTCTACAGCAAAGAACCTAGTAAAGCCAGGCAGAACAGAGGAAGACAGTTGGCTGATGACAAACTGAGACAGACAGATCTGCCGGTCTTCTTAAAAGAATAATGATCCGTCCACTTTAAGCTCTGTTTAAAGATGTATCAAGTGGCAATGATGTCTCATCACAGATCTGTCAGTGCTAGAGCCCAGAAGGATTTTCTTTTCCAACTAATCAAAGATAAATCCGTATGATCATAATTTATCTACATGATAATCAATCCTTCTCCTTTGGAATGGGATTAAATTCTGATCTCAGCCCTGAGAATTGAGCTGATGGTGTCACAGAATACTTCATCAGATGAGTTAGGTGGAAGATTATTTCAAATCAACTGACAGTAAATGAGCAAAAAAAAGGGAACTTTGGGTTAATTGAAGCTATAGTGCTAGATTGTTGTTATACCAGAAATCACAAGCCACTTCGCTGCTAAATTGTTGTCAAGCCAGAAAGAAATCAAAGTAGATGCAAATCTTTCTATGGAGCTGCAAGAGACCATCAACAGACTGTTTTGACCTAAGAGATTTTAATTGATTTGTCCAACATAAGGGTTAGATTAACCTTAGGTCGCTCTGCCCTGTAGCTGTCTAATAACTACTCATCAGACGGCCTCATCAGTAGACTAATTAAAGTCTAAGTAACCTTCTACAGAGCCTGTGGAATATAGAGAAACATGGAATGTGCAGGACTGAACTTGAGAGATACTGTAAGAGTGATTAATTATGTATGTGAAAAGGTGATAACAGGGTTTCTAGTCATGCATTTGTGTGACTTAGGTGTTCTAACACTGATCTTTCCCACTGAAGATCAGTAACACTGACTTTAATTAGCTGACAGGCTTTTATGAACTAAGTGTGAGGGGTGAATATTTTGACAGTAGGGATTCTCGTCTTCAGTCTGACGTGTGGTTTTGATTAGCTGGTGCTTTTGCATCATAAAGTAACAATATTGACAACTGTGTTTCCCACTGTTAAACTTTATTCAAAATAATCTGCATATAAACCAAAAATCTGGTAGTTAAATGACAAAAATGTACACACTGTCGAAGTTTCAACTCTTTAATTACTCAACCCTATTATGCCTAAAAAAAAATTATATTAGGCA
>CAEGAG010020977.1:0-10653 GCA_903067065.1 Brachyrhaphis terrabensis | reverse complement strand
TAGACTCGTTTAAAATGAATTTATACATAAGCTTTCTTAAAACGGCCATCAAAGAGCTGACAGATGCAAACAGTTCACTGGAACTGATCCAATCTTTATTTATTAAAAAAACGTTAAACAATGCCTGTGAAACAAACACAAGCTTGTTTTAGCCTTACAGTAAGACACCGCCCTGAAATATAAATGAAAAGTTTAGAAAAAAGGGACGATGGCTGATTGTTAGACGTTTTACATGTAAATATCTAAATTAAGGAAATCAGGACTTATTGATCAATCAGTGAACCCCTTACATAAAGACTTAAATTTTACTTTGCACAAAAGCTTAAACTCAGTCTGATTTAATTCATAGTATGTGTAAAAATCAACATGTTTTGATCTAAACCGTCGCAGCTCTGCGTTTTTGCATCAAGATTTTCTGTCATTTCTTGTAACAAAAACAGAGATTTTGTTTGATTTGTCATCTACATGTCTGTGCAGCAACTAGTAGTGAAATTACTGTTGCATAATTCTGAATAATGGACAGAAATAAATGTCTGACAGTGGTTCCTCATGCAGGAAAGATCAACTCAGAAACAGAATTTTGTGGATGTCGAATTTGTCAATCGAGATCTTAAGTGTTTGGTTTTAAATAGGCGTCGGATGTTTCTGCGCCTCCCCCGTGTTTTATTTTTAGATAAGTCTCATTAGCTGAGAACTGCTCCAGCTTTTAAGAAAAAGGGGAACCTTATATACAATGGTTGAACAATCCACAAAGAGGGAAGCAGCCACATTTGCTGTAATAAATGACATCTGGCCAAGCGCTGCTCACTGAAACAGTAGATGCGTCCATCCCTAAATGAAGGTGGGTGTCGTTGACTCAGACGTTTACTTTTTCACCAGTGCAGGAGCAGCTGAACAATAAAAAGGAAGTTATGCAGCAATGAGCAAATTTGCGGAAGGGGAGCTCAAATTGTGCATTCAGGGTTTGAGTGAAACACACTTTCATTTGCATGACTTGGTTTAGAGGGTAAGTAAGAATACACTGTGGTCAGACTGAAAACAAAGTGTGTGAAATAATGATAGAAGTAAGAGTTTGTTAGTGTTACCGCTAGCAAGGCGTCCAGCTCCCTGAGGTACACCTCCTCGCTGTCCAGGATGCCCCTCAGGACCACCAGCCTCTTCTCCAGCATCTCCTCGCGGCTGCATGACGTCTGGGAGCGACGCATGAAATCAGTCAGTAACTTGGACGTGTTGCTACTGAACCAATGAGGCGTGAGATACTGACAAAACAGTAGCCGAGATCTCTCAGGTGAATTATCTCAAAGCAATTTGAATAAGCAAATTCATCAACTTATTAATAGATCTGGTCAAAAGTTTGCATGCGCACATCGAAGGCATTATGAATTAAAATTGATTTAGGACGATTTATTTGAGGTTTTTGTCCAGGGTGAAATGATGATGCAACTTCAAGGAATCCATGCGATTTCTTTGGGTTTAATATAATACATATGTAGATTCTCTAACTGTACCAACCCATACTAATACTTGGTTAAATAAAAAAAGCACACACTTTTCATAGCTATCTAATAAATGCTGGCATAATTTTTCATTCAATTCCTGACTTTTAATCATTGACAAAGTTAATATCAGTGTCTGGGATCTTTGTTCTGCTTCAACACTCATCTGTGGCCGATTTCCATTCATTTGACCCAAACTGAGAGAAAGCTGGTTAGGATTTCCAAGAACAGCCCACCTCCGAGGTTCTGGTCTGACATAAACTAGAAGATTTGAAAACCACATGGAAACTACACGTCACCAACGACTGAGAGGGTGGTACTGCTGCCGACACACAGAGAGAGAAGTCAAATACCTGCTGGCGAGCAGGTTTGTGGTCAGATGAGACGTAAATTGATCTATCTAGTGATTAGTACTATGCTGAACACGATGGTGGTAGCATCATCTGTTGTTGTCGGTTGTTTGCTGATGGCCACAAACATAATATAGTAGATTTGCAACTCGCTGACGGTCATTTAACCAAATATTGTTGGGGGAGTATGTAAATATTTGAGCTGGTTTGCATTAAAGAAAAAACACTGTAACTTCAAACTACTTCACCCTGTCATTACTTTAAAGACATCATTGCAGTTGTTGGTTGCTATGATGCATAAAGTATGAGTCACATTAAAAGGCCAAAATGAATTACCTTTGTTGCCATTGGTGAGTGTATGTAAACATTTGACCATCGCTGCACCTTTTGTCATTGACCGAGTTCAGCTTCTCGGCCGACTTAAATAAACTTTAAATTCTTCTGTTTTGGTTTTTAGCAGCTGTTGTCTGAACTTTGTCGAAAACGACGCCTTCAGGCTCAAACACGGTCCAAGTTTGAGATGGTTATCTACATCCAGTCGCTTATATTTTCCCTGCAGCTTTCATGAGGTTGTTGTTTTGCATAACTGGACGTCAGTTTTCCTTCTCGTGTGAAATCTGCCAAACCACTGACCTCTTGACACGTCTCCTACATAAAATCAACAAACAACACCATGCTTTTATTGTGAAAGTCTTTCTTGTTTATTAAAAATGTAGCTTTGCTTTTTTGTACATCTTTTTGCTTTTGTAGTTCTATTTATCCTTGATTAACTGTTTTTGTGTGTGGGTGTGGGTGTGTTTTTCTTTTTTTCCTTCTACTCTGTTAAAAACACAGCACTCTTCACATTTATTGGCACCCTTGATAAAAAAAAAAAAAATGTTTGAAAATTCTTGAAATATATAAATATCTGCTACTGCAGTAGCATAATAACATTTGGGGGAAAAATATTCTTAAAGAAAAGGAAAGAAGAACTAACTCTTCTGTGTCACTCTTGTTGGCACCGAAGCATTTTTTTTATTTTTATTTATTTTTTGTTGCTTTTTTAAAAGTCGAAAAGTATCGAGGAACCTATGTATTTTTTATTTTTGTCCTGCTACATAAAAGTGTCTTAACACAGGACTAATTTGTCTTCAATATGGAAAAGACGTGAGAACATTCCATTACAATTACATTCTCATTTTTAATAAATGTCCATTTGGTATTTATGACTCACCCTGGTTCTTGTTATTTATATTAAAGAACTACAGTTTCCAAAACAACAAAAAAAAACAACATCTCGGGACGAAAGAGGAAGTAGTAATCCAAAGAGGAATTGCAATCAGTGCAGTGGCCTGTTATTTACCCTGGTACAATTTACGTCCAGTTTCATAGGCATGTTGCAAAATGTGAGCACACATACGGTGAAAGCTGAATATTTCTCTGGAACATGCGGTGCTGAAGGTCTCTGAAACTCAAGGATTGTACACGTTTTCCATTTGGCCTTGAACGCGTCATCGTATCCCTGCTGGCATTATGGAAATTAAATCGCTGAAAGACTGAACAGCCCGCCAGAGACAACGAGAAACCCGAGCGCGTCCACTGAGTGACGCGATGAGACATTTGGGACGCGGCCAGACTCACCGGGGTGTCGGGGAAGTCGATGCTCTCAGAGCTGAGAGGGGAGAGGAAGCAGGAGACCGCCTCCTCATGGAAGACATCCTCCAGGACCTCTCCTCCTGCTCCCACGGCGGAATAAACACAAACAATCAGCAACAACGAGGAAGCAGCTTTTTAAAAAAATACAATAAAATAAAAATAAAAGCTCCAAATGTGTCGTCAAAAGCAAGATAGAGTGCATCAGTTGCATCCTTCCTCCTCCTCACCTGCCGCATGTTGGGCCTCCAGGTAGCTCAGCGCCTCTTGGTAGACGTTCATGGCGGAGAGGAGCCCGCTGCGCGCCGCTCGCCGCTCAAACACGGGACTGGAGACGCGGTGCGTGATCGCACCCAGATGGGGGAGAGAAGACTTCCTCTTTCAGTTGAGAATGAACGTAAGAGGAAAGCACAGCAGCTTCCTGTCTGTGTGGAAAGTCAGTAAAAGTTGATGAGAACCGAGCACCTGTTGATTGATCCATTCCTCGCTGCTGCTTCCTGTGAAAAACGTTTTGTTTTTGTTGTTTGTTTTGTTTTTGTTTTTGTTGTTTGTTTTGTTTTGAGCTGTTTGCAGAGAGGCTGCGGCTGGACGCTCAAGTGGCTTTTGACTTTTCTGCTCTCTGACAAGCAGCTATTAAACATTGACATTAATCATAAATCAATATTCGAAAGCAAACAAGGATAAAGCTGAAAAATATTGCAAAGAGCAAGATAGCCTCAATGAATTCTGAGTAATTAATTTAGTTTACTTTGTTGTGTTCGTTTTATGAACAGCAAAGACAAACAAACGGGGCTCGCAGTTTACTCCTGCAGCTGGTTCTGCATGGACTGTTTGTAATTCAACGGCGCCCCCTGGCGGAGCACGACTGAAGGCACAGATTCAGATCGACACCTGTGCAACCGAGATGGTTACCAGGGGAAACTTTTTTTTTTTTTTTTTTTTTACTTTTTTGTTGAAAGTTTCTGTCATTTGCACAGAGATGCAGACTGAGACATACGTATGTACAGGAACTATAAGACATTTTAGAGATAAAACAATTATTTAATTCAATGTGGATGTTTAACTAAAATAAGAAAAAAAACGTCTGTATTCATATTAACTTTATAGATTGTAAAAATCCCTTTACAGCTCCAAATGCTGCAAAAACAAACATCCAACACTAGACTGTCGCAATCAGTTAAAACAAACTGTGAACCATCTGTGCCACATAAAAATATGGTTTAATTAGTAGAACTTTATAAAAATCAAAAAGTGTTTGTTCAGCATTACCAGAGTTTACTAATCTAATCCCATCCCCATGAGAAGTGAGGTTCCTCAGTTATTCTGAGGAGGAACTTTGTGCTGATAACATAGATTATCTGACAAGTTTATGACCTTAGTTCAGATTTACACACCTGGCTAAACATAAAAAAAAAAAAAATTATTATTAACTTAACACTTCTTGATGTTGTAGCAACTTAACAACAGCAACTTCCTTTTTATGATCTGTTTATTACATGTTATCTTTCCACTGGAGTTGGATTAGGTTCCACTTTCACATGTAATCTGCAAATTTCTTCATTCGGAGGCCAAACGATGCAGCAGCTTAACTATTTTTGTTTGAACAAGCAGCAGAAAGAAAAAAAAAGTTACCCTGTTCACCAGCAGAAGGGCTTCACACCAACAAGACGTCAAAGTGCTGTTTTTATTCAAATCTTTAGTTCCTGTGAACCCAGATGGAGCTAAACAAAGCAGCTGTTGTGCTACAAAACGTTTTTCCTGCTGCTGTGGTCGCTATCTGGTCACCATGGAAACTACATGCAGAATGATGGAGACACTTTGCACAGGAGGATAGTTGTTCTTTTGTCTTCATGTTTTGTGGTGACAGAACTTTAAGAGGAAAAAAAAGTTCATAATTTGCATTTCATCTGATAAAGCAAAACCAAACTGGAAATAATTTATGGCAACACACACCGGCTCCTTAAAAGGCCTGATTTCTGTGATAATGTTAAAAAAAATTTCTAAACTCTTTATTTTTCTCCATGAAATGTAACATTTATCTCATAAAATTTTACTCTGAAATATGTTCAAGCTTATTTCTGCCCCTCCACCAAACCTGCTTCTTTTGTAGTTTTCCTCTTTTTTGACTTTATGGGATTTTTCCAAAACTTGTAAGATTACAAGATTAGTAAATCTTATGCAGTATTGCTCAGTGTTTCTATCNTCTCATCCGAATGTTTACAGGAAGCCAATTCAAGACAAAACATAATTATGAGATACAAGCTGTGCTTTTTTCCCCCATCAGAGTGTCGGAAATGGGTGCCATAGAGATAAACAAATACGAAAGATGGAAGAAAACACATTCAAAACGAGCTAGCTAAAATAAACCGGTTGCATAAGTGTGCACACTTATGCACATATTTTTCAACTGAAATATTTAGTCGAAGCAAATTTTGATTCGATCTCAACACTTTGCTACATTGTAGCAGCTTCCAGCGTCTTGGCAGTATCTGCCTGTTCTGTCTTGTAAACATTCATCAGATTGTGGGAGCATTTCCCGTCTGCAGCCCTTTTAGAGTCCCGGGAGGTTTTCTGTCAGAGTTGCTTCTGGACTTCAGGAGTAGAAATATTTTCTCAAGCTGAAGCCAATCTTCCACTGAATTTGCTAAATGCTCAGTCTAACCATAACACTGAGGAATTGTTTCTTTCTTAATCTTCAAGTGTCTTGGTTAAAAGTGACAAGATCTGGATAAAAATTGACAGGTAATTGGAGCAGTTCATCATCTTGGGAATAAAAACATGTTTTTCATTTAAAGTAAAGCGTCACGCTTGTCTTTTGTTAATTTTCAGTGACAGAATGCAACCCAATGTTCAATTCCTTTAAATCGACACACAAAGAGCTTTGGGGGATTTTAGTGAGGCTTCGGTGCTACAGGCTGATCAGTTCCATGCCACGCTGCACTGATGCATTAATTCATGCACAAAGGAAACCTGATCAAGTGCTTAAAAATGAATGTTATTTCAGAAGTCTGGTATTTCTGTTTAAATTGTCTTATTTTGGGGTGCTGTGGTGGCGCAGGGTTTAAGCACAACCCATATAGAGGCCTTAGTGATTGATGCAGCTGTCACAGGTTCGAATCCCTGCTTAATGACCTTTGCCACATGTCTTCCTTCTCTCTCATTATCTTACTTTCCTGTCCAAGCACTTTCAGATAAAGGAAAATAGAGCCAAAAATAAATGATCTTACTTTTATTGACCTTCTGTAACATTCAAGACAATACATTTTGGTTTTCTTTATTAGAAAACCAAATTAAAATGCCAGGAATTAGACTTGAAATATTTTTGTGTAATAAGTCTGAGTGATACAGTGATATAAAAAACATCCTGTAAAACGTCTGACTTTCTGAGCTGTACCCATAGAAACACAATAATTGTGGCTTCACCAAAGGAGGCAAATAAGCAAATATCAAGAAAAGCACTCCTGAAGAATTGGACTTTTTTTTTCTTCAGGTTAATGAGATTCACCATAAGTGATGGTAGATGTGGATCCAAGACCAACGAGGTTTGTAAATATATTGCTTAGTCTAAGTATCACAGCTCAGATTCAGATAATTACAATGAAGTAAGGGTGAAGATTTGCAAAAAGTATTTTATTCAATAACAAAAGTCAGAAACGTCAACCCTGTTGTTATAAAACTCAGGCTGCTAAACATGCTAGTAAGAGGCATTCGCTTTATAATTCCAAAACCTTAGAAAAGTAGCAAAAGAAAATGCTGGACTACAACAAGCTGAAAAGCACTAAACTAACACACGTTTTAAACTGTGCTGGTTTTTCCAGTAAGTGTTTGCAGAGCATTTCAGACAAACTCGGCGGCATGTTAATCTCTGCCGACTTGAGCGGTGACCACGTTGTCGCCCGACTGATTGCTGCCCCTGATCTTCAGCTCTCGATTCATCTGGCACCACACGCAGGCGTAGCAGAACGCTATTTTTAAGCAGTCGTCACAATCTGAGCCCTGCAGAGAGGAAACAGGAAGGAGGGAAAAAGCAAAACATTGTTAAAAAAAAAAAAAAAATGTTACTGGAACTGATCTGGGTCTCTGGACGACTTTATGACGATGTGAACAAGTTGATGCACACTTTCTGATTTGTTGTCACTCTAAAACGTTTTGGATCATCAAACTCAATCTAACATCACAAAGACAACCAGAGTGAACAGAAAAATACGTTTTCAAATCCTGATTTCATTTATTAAGGGATTTATTAAGCCATCCAAAACAACATCAACCTATCAAAGTAGTTATCTTCCTTGCTTTTGACAAGCCAAGGGGATTTTACTAACTATATTTGGTGATTTGACTTTTAAAATAGGCGGTTATACAAGTTTTTAGAGGGGTATAGAAAACATCTTTAAGCCTGACTGATGAAACTGTGATCTCACTGATTCAACAGAAACAGAAACTACATTATTGGTGCTCATATATTAAGACTTTTAGAAAATTTCTTTGCAGGATCTAAATCAACTCCGCCGGACATCCGACCCACCCTCACCCTAACGCTAACCCTAAATACCTTCAGTGGAAGATGTGTGTCTGCTTTCCCACTGCGACAAACCCATGTACCTTCCTATCTTTAGCTGCGATTGAAAGCTCTAAATTTGGAGCACCTCGAATTGCTTTTCCTCCTCTCAAACCAACAAGTCATGCAGCCTAGCAGAACAAAACCTGCAACGAAAACAGTGACTGGAAAAGTTATTATATGAACTAAAACGATCAAACACTAAAAGAAAAATGAAGTCAACGAAAAAACACCTTCACAGACAAATAATGCTGTGTGACTGAGGCTGAAAAGACCCATCAGGTTAAATCGGGTCTGTAAAACCAGGGAAACATCTGAATCAAAGCAGTGGTCCAAGATGACAGGCGGAGGAGGAAACACTAAACTGATGTTAAGGAAGTGAGTGAGACGTGACTCGTTCAGTTTTGGTTTCGGTTAAAATCAGGAGAAGTCGCTAGATGCATTGATAAGGCCTGGCAAAACCATCTGAGAGCAACAACAAGCTGCGCTAAAAATAAATGCAAGTATCGGAACAACAAAGTGGCCTTACAGGAATGTTGTGGCGGTGTCTGATGTTGGAGCGGAGTATATAGGTCACCCCGCGGCAGTTGTCCAGGAGCGGCATGAGGCAGCACCATCCGTACTCTTTGGCCGTCTGATACTGCATGCAGGGGAAACAGAAACACCCAAACAAACCTGCAGGCGAGACAGAGAACGTTTTATTGTCTGATAACCATACAGTGAACTTTGAAAACCAGATGCAACCATTTTGTCTATTTTTCATTGTCTTTTTCTTTGACTAGGCCACTCCAATACATGATTAGACATAAACCTTATGAAAAAGGTTTTGCTGTGTTATTTACTGTCCACTGTGTAGTTTTACCCAGAAGAAGCTTTAATTTCATTGTATTTGAGTAAAACAAAAAGAAAAAAATCTTGCTAGTTTAATGTAATGTCAAAAATAAACAAAACAAATTTAGTTTTAATGTAATAAAATCGCTCCAAGTTGAAGTGATATAATCATATCTTGCTTCGTCTAAACAGTCACAGCTGTATCTTAAAACATTGCTGTCTGCACTGCATCGACTATCTTCATTTCTGCTGATGTTCTTTCTTAAGAACAGTTGGAAACCATAATCATACGGTGCATTTCAAGGATGTTGGAATGTCGATTTCACAACACCTCTGCATTTTCTCACAATAGTCTGACGCAACCTCCCCCTTGAAATTCCTTAGAAATCCATGGAAAGCCAAATTATGTCATGAGAACATGCCTACAATCCCCACAGACCACCGGTCAGCCATTATCTACTCGGATAGGGAGTTTAGAAACATCAATTTGATCACTGACACTTAAAGAACGTCTAAATGAATGAACTTAACTAAACCAACTCAAAGATTTTTGCAGAATGAAAGCTGTGAGCGTCAATGTCAGCGATAGTTTAAAAAAAAAAAAAAAAAAAAAAGATCTTTTCAAAGTAAAGGCTGAAGTTTGAAAGGAGCATTTTGAAGCACTGAACCCTAAAACGGCAGAATGTTGAGTACTAGAAGGTAAAATTAACTTCACTGTCTTTTATAGTGTTAAGAACGAATCTGCAAAAAACAATAAACTAAAACATGGGGATTAAGCAGTGATTTTTTTAAAACTAAGGTTGCAGTTTTCTGTCCAATCGCTGATATTTTAAAAGCTGGATCTGACAATCCCAGTTTTGGCCAATACAGGATTTTTTTATATATATCTGACACTGTCAAAGGTGTCTGAAATGTCACTAAATATAGCAATAAAGTCACAAAGTTGGCAACAGCGGGGAGACTATTGTCAACCATGCGCATCCTGGGGGGATCTCTGTGAATCAGCCCTCTCTCAGGGCAGAACAGATGTGGACAGTGGCTGATTTTCAGACCTTTGAGGAGGAAGACAAGATCGGTTTCACATGCAGGAGTCGGCCGATCACTCAAAATGAAGCAAATCAGGGTCTATCGATCAGCCGGACGATCATTCAAGCATTGAACGAGCCTAGAGGTGAGTCAACCTTTTTCCAAAATTTATTAAAATAGTTAGTAAGTTGGAAAAGATTTTGAAATCTTGAAGATCTTATGGTTGACGTCTCAGAACACAGCAGAAATCAGTCAATAAATGTATTTAAATTGTCTGTAGACCCTCAAGTCTTGATTGCTTCTGGAATCTGTAGGAGGTTACACCCTCCATCAACCCAACTACACGACCAAACTGAGTAATAAAAGCTCCAATGTTTCCAATGGCACCTGGCCAAGGTGAGTTTACATAAACAAATGTTAGATGTAATCAGATCAGGAGATCCAAAATTTTCCAGTCTAATAAAAGTCAAATAAAGCTCTTTTGGTTTGAACTCCACTTAATGCGACAAATTACAGAAGTGCAGAATGTGTTTACTTCTTGAACAAAAGTGTGACTTTTTGGTAAACATGATAAGTATGTATCTCATCACAAGTTCGTCAGAACGGGCCATTTTATCTGATTGTGGTTCGACGTTTCAGCCTGTTTTACTGGAGATATGCCCATCTTTTGAAACCTCTGGGCGTAGACGCCGAGTTGACGGCCATATTTCACAACAGCAGTGCTTAGTTCATCATCTTATACTGTAGCTTGTTCCATAAA
>CAEGAG010020930.1:0-21186 GCA_903067065.1 Brachyrhaphis terrabensis | reverse complement strand
GACAAGGACCCGACAAAGACACAGAGTCACATGTGACATTAAATAGACACAGGGTAATCAGGGAACGAGACACACCTCGTTCCCTGGGAACCATCAAGGGGTAGACAGGACAACACGGAGACTCAAAAGACACAGAAACCCAAAATAAACACACAGAAAAACTCAAAACAACACAGAGAAAACCAAATCCTTACATTGCCTTGTTGCAAGTAGATCGTGGCCTGTGGTCTTGCTGAATGGAGTTCACATATTCTCTCTGAATGTAGGATCTCTCTGGGTACTCCAGCTTCCTCCCACAGTCCACAAACTTAATTGTTAGGTAAATTTGTCTCTCTAAATTGCCCTTTGGTATATGTGCAACAAGGCAATACAAAGTGCTCCTGTGCACGGTTGTCACAGGAGAGACAATCGTGCACAGGAGCACTTTGTATTGCCTTGTTGCTGAAAATGTGCTATATAAATAAAATTACCTTTACCTTTTACCTGTGTGACCTGCCTCTCACCCAGTTGTCCGCTGGAGATAGCCACCAGCTTCCTTTCTGAAACTGCGCAGACGAATGGATGAATATTTCGGTTAGAATAATTCTATTTTCACATTGGGAGCATCGCTGCTGAAGATACATGGCCACTAATAAAACATTGAAGTGAGGAAGATCGATCATCTTGCTGTATTGTGTCGGATCACAAAGTTACATGAACGTAAACACACCGGCAATTCTTAAACATGCCCTTATAGGCACAATTTGACTTCAGAGGTTTGAAAATTGCTTTGACCAAGATAGAATATTTATTTTAAGTCTGTGAGTTGGGTTCAGTGCTTATGTTGGAAAAAAAAATGTTAAAAAGTATAAAGAAATTAGTAATTGAGTATAATGGGTGGCTTTTTTATTATTATTATTTGCACATATTAAAACAAGCAAACACCAAAATGGTTGAACCTTGAAGACATTTGTATAAACTATAGATTCCTCTGATGGAACATCAACATGAACTTTAAACTCAGAGCCCATTCATCCCACTGAATGATGAATTCTGTTTAAAAAAATAAAAATCTCCAGCTTCGTTCCAAACAGCCATGTGAGTGCATCACTTTTAAAAGGACTCTCTAATCTTGTTTCTGAAAGAAACCCAACACATGCAGAGGAAGTCTCTAAATGGGCAAAAATGTATATCTTATTTCCAGAAAATGTATGGCGGTGAGACAGAGGACTGAAATAGCTTCAGATTGTCTGTTGAGAACAAGCAGGATACTTTGTAATGGATTGTTTTTGTCTGGGTGTCATTCTTTTTTTTTTTTTTTCTTTTCTCCCCTGCAGGGTTGAAGCAGATTCATGCCCTGTCCATCCAGGGAAACTATGAGCTGCGCATCGACTTGGAGGACTTTGAAAATAGCACAGCGTACGCCCATTACGGCACCTTTGGTGTGGGTCTCTTCTCGGTGGACCCTGATGATGATGGATACCCTTTGACGGTTGGAGACTATTCTGGCAATGCAGGTATGTACTGTATGTAGGTTCTCTCATTTTCTTGCGTGCTTTTGCTATGACTAGACCCTTCAAACTCTAGCATTATTGCTAAAACCAGAAGCAGGCGACACCTACAACCGGCTCCTCCTCCATTCTACCTTAAGCTGTGATAACAGTGTTATATTTTTACAGCGCAGGAGGCGTCTCCGCTGCTTAAGGAGTGCAGTTTCTTCCACACAGAGAGAACGAGAGAGAGGGAGAGGTACAGAAAGTGGTGTTGTCTCTGCTCCCTAACCATCAGATCCAAGCCAGCTACCTGTCACCTTGATTAAATTACTGGCAATTAATTGCACAGCTTGACCTGCAGCGTAAACAAAAACCTGCCACTGAAATGAAGAAGCAATTTAAGGGACCTGTGGGGAGCACCGCTTCGAGAACACTGAGAGAACGGGGACAAATATGAGAGATGCAGAAGGGAGGAGTTGGGTTGGAAGGAAAAGCCAGAGGAAGCAGGTGTACCAGAAGATGAGCTGGGCTAAATAAAAACCTGGATAGTTCTGTCTACAGTGCCTTGAAAAACTGGCACTCCCTATAAAATAAAATCCCAATAAAATGAGATGCATTTTATTGGGATTTTATCTAATGGATAGCTGTGAAGTGGAAGAAAATTATGCCTTGTTTTTAAAAATTTTTCGAATAACCAGCATTTTTGTTCCGTCCAACTTCATGCTGAACCTAGCATAACATTCATAAACTTTACTGATTGCCTGTATAACTCACCTAGTATTTTGGCTTTGATTCAAATATATATCTCTCCATGTGAGATCATCAAATCAAAACATTTTAGTGGTCTTCCAAACCCGCGACTGGAATGCAATGCCCAGTCCTTCCCACAGAGTTCAGACTTTCAAAAAGCAACTAAAGACATTCTTACTTCTAGAATAAGACTTTTTGTTAAACCTGAGCTGATACGACATGAGTTGTCTTTTTTTTTCTGTGTTTCACATTGCTGCCTATTTTGTTGGATTTACCCTTTTTTTAATTTGTGACCACTGTCTGTAAAAAATAGAAACTTGTGCTTATTTGCTTCAGTATTCACAAAAAGTCCTGTTTGAATGCAGTCCATTTAAGCGAATTCAAGCTCCCAGAGACCATGTTAGCTTCCCTCCAGGTTTTGCTGCTATTCTTATTAGGACCATTTGCTGCTGCTGTCCTTCTCTGCCTGCTCGCCGATCAGCCAACAGGTGCTCATTTGCGCCGTGAGCAGCTGGATCGTAATTGGCATCAGAGGAGGCTGCCGGCCCCCTCAAACCACCAAGGTGACACCCGGTGCCTTGTAAATGAGCCTTTAAGTGCCACTGTTGTTTTTCCTCCTCTGCCGACGCCCTCTGGACATCAACCTGTTGTTGACACCACTGGGGGCTCTCCCATCTCCCCTTTGCTCCATTCACTAAACATTTTCCTGCTAACGCCAAAACGGATGGAAAACATGAATACGAGGCGTGCCGTCAGGTTATTTTTCCATCTGAGAGGGTTACCATAGTAATGCCAAATGGGGAGTGTGAGCGGGGCAGAGCAAGAGAGATGGTGGAGGAGTTTCACAATTAAGCGCTGTCTGATGCCCTCTCTGGCTGTTAGTGATCACCCGATGGCTGGTAAGCAGCCTTTTATTCGGCTCGCAGCTTTGTCCTTCTTTTCACTTTCTAGTCCCCGATGTGAAGCTTTGGAAATAAAGGGGAGAAAAAAGATGAACGGAGCAGCGTGGGGGGAGTTCATTGCACATTATGAGCTCTTTGAACATCCATTTGCAAAAAGAAATCAAGAAAATTCGGGCTTACTGCTGCATCTCTGAGGACGTTTCTCTCATTTTACTTGTAAGTCTTTAAAAGCAGGGGCTTTTCAGAGCGGTTATCATCGTTGAGAAATTGCCAGCGAGAAATCTTTATGTGGTGGGATGATGTTTCCAGCTCAGCAATTTGATTGTGGGGATCAGACTTAGCATCCAGACCATGATTAAGGGCACTTGGCTGTGCCGCATCCCTGCAGTGGTCTTACATCACTGTCATATTCACAATCGTGGGCTGGAGAAAAGCGGGCCCTCTCATTGATTATGCTTTTAAAGCTTTTTGTACCAGAAAAAAGGAGGAGGGGTGGGGGGAATGAAAGATGCCCAGAAGAATGAAATCAAGATATGACATTATGCCTCTGTTAAAACATTTACATCGAAAAATAAACATTAAAGACTCTCCGAGTGCCACATATGCAGATGAAACCATCAAGCGTGTGTTATTAAAAGCCATAAAGGTCACAAAAGAAAGTTTGATGAATTGGCTGCCAAGTGGCCTGACCTCCCACTTCAAATAATGAGAGGAAAATATTCTTCAGAACAGTGGAGCTCTATTTTTATTTCTTTTATTCTGTTTACCCTAATGGGCAACTTGTTATTTTGCCTCTTTAAAATTACCGTGAATACATGCAATCAGAATGAGATCAAAGAAAATAGTTTTTTTTATGCATATCTTGTTTCCTAAATAGGCATGTGCAGAGTTCCTCGCTAACTTTCCCACAATTAGTCACATCACAACCCTAGACTTACTGGGATTTTATGTGATGCACCAACTCAAAGCTCTATATGATTGTACAGTGAAAAAGGCTTAAGGTTAGGGTTAGGGTGGGTTTTTGTTAAATTGCTATGCAGTTCAGTTCAAATGGATTATTTAGGGAGCCAAAGAAAGGAAACCGACCTTTGCCCAAACAAAACTCCAAATTGCCCAAATATTGGAATCAATTCCTCTAGAACATGCAGGTGTGACAACACCTTTTATTATTCAAATTGACAAAAGTAAAATTAGTTAATGAGTCCAAAATGTAACATTTTAGCATACATGCAATATGCTTCTTTGCTTTGGAAAGCTAGTCAGAGGCGATAGGAAATACAGGATGATGCCGATAAAAATGAGTGTTGAAGGATCCAACAGATTTGAAACTGGGATGGAGGTCCCTCTTCCAGCACTACATACAGCCACTTGAAAAATGGAAGAGCTTTAACCAGTTTAAAATGGCCTAGTCAAAGCACAGACCTGAATTTTAAAAGCAATCTCTAGAAACACTTGCAAATTGCTTTTTATAGTTTGACCAAGCTACTTTTCTTAAGATACTGGAATGTGCAAAGTTGATAGACATAACCCAAAGAGTTGTAACTGTATTGTGGTAAAAGATATGTTTTTGCAAAAAATTGTGAAAAATCTTCATCCTATTCCTTTCACTTTCCCTATTAAGGCCACTTTGCATTTGCGCACCAAATAACATCTGAATAAATTGACGTTTGTGGTGCTAACGTGACGAAATGTCAACAGTCAAAACCTTCTGCTTGTTTTAAGGTGACTCTCTTCTGAAGCACAACGGCATGAAGTTCACCACCAAAGACAGGGACAACGACCACTCTGAGAACAACTGCGCCTCGTTCTACCACGGCGCCTGGTGGTACCGAAACTGCCACACCTCCAACCTCAACGGCCAGTACCTGCGCGGCCAGCACACCTCCTACGCCGACGGCATCGAGTGGTCCTCCTGGACCGGCTGGCAGTATTCCCTCAAGTTCTCGGAGATGAAGATCCGTCCCACCCGTGACCCCGACAATAAATAAAACTCATAAAAAGGAGGAAGAGGGGAAGACGAGATGTTTTTGGATCATTCAGAAGAAATATATATATTAAAAAAAAACATGGTTTTTGACAGATTGAATTACGTGTCTACACATTGTTTATTATTTAAGTTTAGTTGACTGCAGTTGGCTCCATAGCTTTTGCTCCCTCATGTCTGTTACTGCCATGATGCTTCCTTTATGGAAGATTCTAACCATGATGCCCACAGTTTTGATATTTTACCTTATAAAACAGCAAAGTTGAGCCTTGAGCCCACAATCTACTTTGCTGTCTTTCCTCAGTCTAAAGCTGTGGTCCAACCCCTCTGCAGGACCATCATATTCTCTTGACTTTGACCCCCCCATTCTCAGCCCCAAACTTTAGGACCTATGGTCAGAGAGCGTTCAATCACATATAGTGGAACAAAACCAGCCCCTTCCCGAAATGCAGGCGGAAGATGCACATTCTTGGGTTTCATCAGCGTGAAGGGAAAGCTCACCGGTGCACTTTGATACATTTACATCCCTTATCTGTGTGAATGAGACCCAGCAGGGTCGTGGCAATGAGCGCGCTTCCTCAAATAATGAGGGGGAAAAAAGACAGCGAAGAGGAGGAAACGAGCTCACAGGAGTTAAATTGGCTGAAGGAAACGGGGACAGAGTGCATCAAAGGGGACGAAAGGGAAGCGAGAAGAGCACAAGGAGGCGCAAAAAGAATGAAAAACGAGCACAGACAAAGAAAAGAGACAACGGAGGATCTCGTTCGTCTGACGTGGGCCATTAGGGAGCATATTGGGCACTTTGTCTGATCTGCCTGCCAGCTGAGTACCGGCCAACCGATGCAACATCGCAGATGGAAACACAGCACTTTTTGTGTGCGTTGCGTGTGTGTGCACGTCTCTGGCTGAAAGACAAACAGACAAAGCTCTCTCTAAGACTCTGAGTTTCCTGTCAGGAAGTCAGAAGAGTGACTTGACTGAGCACATTGTAAAGCACATGCATGGCTGGCACACCTTCGCTCCATCCACATACGTGTCAGAATTAAGAGAAGAAAGGTCGTGTCAGATCAGGTTTATAAAGAAATGGAACGATTCCACATTCCCAACTTATTAGACCGTCCTCTCGTTTTCAGGTGCTCAATATGAGATTTCTTTCCAAATTTATTTTTCGCTTGTAGCTCGTTTTCTGCCCTCATGCAAACATAGAAAAAAAATTATCAAAGGGAAAAAAAATCTTTTCCTTTTGGCTTTTTTTTTTTTTTTTTTTTTAGTTCAAGTTCTGCAGTTTCTCGTGGCAAAAGTCAAAATTGCCTCAAGCTAGAATGAAAAACCAGAGATGGGGGAAAAATACAAACCCATCACATTGGTGAAAAATTGTGCAATCGCTGCCCCGCATTTTTTTTTTTATTTTATTTTATTTTAAGCACTGTCAATCCTGTTGAAGCTTTTTTTTTTTTTTTTTGGAGAAAGCTTTAAGATATCTGTAGATTCTACTGTACAGCGTGTATGACTTTCAGAGCATGTGAAACATTTCTTACTATGCGAAAACACAACGAGAAAGCACATGGACTTTAGAAAATCCACCTGTGACAAAGAAAGAACTTTTCCTCCTTCTCCTCATGGTTGGCGGTGGGGACTACTGATCTGAAGGTTGAGCACAAGGAAAGATGAGGGTTGTGATTATCCCTCAAGCACATGCTTTTTTTTTTGGTCTTCTTCTTTTGTGAAAGAACAATGCAAGGCACGTTTTGATATGTGGGAACATTAGCGGCCTCGCAGGACACGTGCGACCTTCTAATTTTCTGGATTCTCTTCTTTTGGACAGCAAGACTGGACTGCGTCTTTGAATGTGCGCTGAGTTTCATGTGTAGCACCAAGCAATGTTGCGCTGAATACCTCTGACGCTGGACCAGCTGTGAGTGTCTCTGGACGCCGCGCTTTCTGCGGCAACATCAGCTGCGTACGGCACGTAAAAAGCTACCCAGTCACGACTCGGTGGACAGCTGGCCCCTTTCTTCTTCATCAAAAGTACAGACACTGTTATAAAAAAGAAATAAATACTGAAGAAAAAAAAACAGATGTTATTATGGCACAGAGTTTGAGGACTGATTTTAAGTTTGTAAAATAAGGCATATAAAGAGAGGGAACTGGACTGCGAGTGTGAATGTATACAAATATTTGTGTGTGTGTGTGTGAATGTTTGTTTCTCTTCTTGACAGAGCATGTGTGTGTGTGTGTGCATCTGTTGTGTGTCGGGGTGTACACACGAACAAGAGCATCTAGATGAATTTGAATATCCTTGGAAAGTACATTTTCTTTCAGTTGTACAATTTTGAAAGAAAAAAAAACTCATGTTTTATAGATTTAATAACCACAGAGTGAGATAACGATGTTTGTGTAAATTTTGATAGACGGCTAATGAAAACCCACAATTCAATTTATCATAAAACTACAATATTACATAAGACTAATGAGAATATTTATTTTTGAAAGAAATTTGGCCCCACTTAAAAGTATGAAGTATGCCCATATTGTACAGTCATATTCAATAAGTTAAAATATTATATTATGAAATTACACTTAAATTAACGTTTTCATGTCTGTTTCAGTCAGTTATGGTTTTTTTTTTGTTTTTCTTTTTTATATTTGTGACCATAATATTACATCAGACCAATAAAAACATTTTGATACAGCAATGTGGACCTAATTAAAAGTATGTTCTACACATCCTTAAAAAATATTTTCAAAGGGTACTTTTACTTTTAATTCAACAAATCTTATTGGAATGCATATTATTAGGATTGTATCTGCACTCAATACATGGTAAGGCCTCTTTTTGCATGAATTACTGCGTCAATGCAGCGTCATGCAATTGATCGTCCTGTGGTTCTGTTGAGGTTTTAAGAAAGCCAAGGTGACTTTAATCTCAGCCTTTAACTTGTCTGCATTGTTAGCTTATTGTGTCTTATCTTCTTCTTGGCGACATTCCATAAATCCAGATGAGTTTGCACAGTGATGCCATTGTAATTAAAGGGGTTGTCGGTCCTTTTGATGGTTTTAGCACGTGGGTTAATCAGGTAATGGTAATTGAATGTGAAAAGGATTAGAAAATTATTATATGAAATTATTACCAACTAAAGGCCAACAGCCAATTTAAAGAAAGGAGAGGGTTTGTTTACTTCTTTCTTCTCTATTTAAAGTGGTATGCTCAGAACAAATTGGTGGACTTTTTCCTTTCTCACGACTTTCTATTAATACGACTGAATACAACTCTATTAACAGCCTGTTTAAAAACATAAAAATAAAAAATGACCATTTATATCTTACGCTCCTTGTGGAGGATGTCTTTCCTCTCTGCTCAACAACTATCAATCTAGCAGTCTTTACCATTATTGGATAGGCGATAACATTACACATAATTTAAAAAAATATATATATTATTAGTCCTATGTAATATTCCATTGCAATTACCAAAATTAACAGAAATGTCTGACATTTCATTGAATCATTGAAATGCATCCCTCTGTGTAATGAATCTATGCGAGTTTCGCTTTTCAAATTGAATCGCTGAAACAAACAAACTTTTCAGTTATTATTCTAATTCACCGTGTTGCACCTGTAGGCACATGCTTTGGTTTACACATGCCGATGTGCATGAGCCCGACCAGAGACGAGAGCGGGAGGTGGAGTGTGTCCCAGCGTGGAGTAATGTGACGCTTCTGTCTGACTAGCCTCCCTCTGCTGTTTGTGTTAATAACAGAGAGACTTACATTATTATATTGACCTATTAGTTATTGTGATTGTGAACACCACCTACTGGTTGCTGTGCTGAACTGCGCCTGTACCCTTGAGCCCACACCCAAACCCCCCTGTGAACTCGCTCCCCGACTTGTTGTGCACACTGAATATGTTACTGCTATGTTCCCCCCTGTTATTTACATGTGCAGACAGCTATTATTTGCCACGCCCTGATCTGTTTTTGTTGTGCGAATGCCTTTATAGTCACTTTCCCTCTCCGCTAGCTGCTGCTGCAGCTTGCTAAGTCTCCGATGGAAGAGGAGATGAAAGAGTGAAATCAGAAGCTCCAATCAATCCAACTTATTCTGCTCACTACAGAGCATCAATGCCCTCCCCCTGGTGCCCAAACCTTCTATATTTCTTAGTGTGTTCCTACTTAATTGCCTTAGCCTCCTGCTCACTACAGAGCATCAATGCCAGCCCCACCCTCCCACCCCATCTCCTAAATTTTCAGTTTTTTTCCTCCCACCCTCTCTAATGCTGTGTTTTTTCTCCCGTGCCCGCCTCTTTTATCCAGCCCCCTTTCCCTCCATCCTCCGTTTCCTTCATTCCCAGCGCAGAACTAACTATGTTTTCTCTTTCTGTTATTTCTTTCGTGACGTAAAATAGATTGTTTTTTGCTGAATCTTGATACTGTGTTTTAATGTTCTTGTCGACATTTAATAAACATTCACATTTTATAATTGGGGAACAGCATGTGTTTTCTTTTCAGTCTCTCTTCATGTCTGTGCCTATTTGAATGCATTTGGGTTTTATTTTTTAAACTAAGCTAGCTAGCACATCTGAATAAAATATTTTTCAAATGAAAAAAATCTTGACGGGAAGTTTTGGCGTAATAAACTTTAACTGGGGTTAATTAACCTTGTCAAAACCTAAGAAGAATATCTCTGTAACTCTTAATTGTTCAGCTGAACCATTAAAACTTTCCAATAATGTGCTCGGAACGTGTTTTTGTTTTGTTGATCTACCTGTGTGAGACCGTTACCATGATTAATCTGTAGTTATTCAAGAGAAATGATTAACTTCCATTTAGTTATCTCTTAAATCATGTGCCACCATAATAGCTCTATAAATCTAATTTCTCCCAGCTGGTGTGTAGCAGCATTTTTCTACTTTTTTCTAAGCAAGATCTAGGGATTTTATCATAAAGTCATTGTAATTTAAGAAAGGTAATCCTTTTTCGTTTCTGCGACGTGTGAGTATAGCACAAAATAAATTATGTGATCTGTATGTTCTAAAATTAAGTAAATCTTACTTTAAGTGTACAAAAATGCATTACAAAGGCTAAAATGTCCATGTTTATTTAAATAGATCATAGCAGAAATGGAAAAACTGTATTTAACGAAACAAAGTATACTTTTTCTACTTGCTAATAAAGTAGATAGCAGTCAGGTCCTCCTAATCAAACCAAATTCTGATGATAATTTGATTATTTGCAATCTTAAGGATCTCTATAAGTAACAGAAGGAATAAAATGCATGTATATGCATTTTTAAAGAATATGGTCGTCCATTAACGTTAGGACTTTAAAGCATAAAGCTTCCAAACAATTATTCTGCCACGAGGAAGATTGTTAACCAGATAAAACCATTTAATGGAAGCTTTTATCTTTTTAAGAGTGAAAACATCATCAATGTACCATAAAATCACCCATTGCAAAGCATCAAAATTGCAAACAAGGAGTTCTGGCTCATATGCTACAGACCTGATTCAGTATCTCTAAGATCAAGTCGGACAATTGGAAACCAAAATGCGTAAATTATGGATTGTTGAGGATTAAACACAGCATACTAGCTGTCTAGAGTGGTGTTGAAAGGCTGATGATATTGCATGTGTTGGGTTCATAGACAGAGGTTATGGGCATCTTGTTAATCACAGTAAAAAAAAAAAAAAGATCCCACAAGTTTGGAGTGGAAGGAAACGGTATGGGCATCGACTGCTATCAGAGAACCACAAGACTTCTGGTACAAAGTCATATGCATAAGAGTAAAACAGAGATCCTCTCCCATAATACATGACACAGTCATAGTGTGCTCCACAACAACATGTGAGACTGATATAGTAATAAAGAATACCACTGTTATTGGTACTAAAAGTGGTTCTACAAACTGCTAATCATGGGATGCTTTTATTTTTCCTATTTTGGTTTGTTGTTCATTAAATAACGAAAGTGTGTGTAATTCATCTAAAGTCTTCACATTTGAGATTGTGTTCAAGATACACTGAGGAATGTGTGTTTTAAGTATCCTACAACAACTTCATCAAATCAGCTAATGAAACAGATTTATTGCTTATGCATTTTATAAATTGACATCATTCATAGTTGCTGCTTAGGAGTATAAGAGATACCATTAACTGCTGTTAATTAAGATGTGCAGGAAGACTTAATACATACTGTTTAATGCATTTTATGAGTCAAAGAGACAGACTTAGTGGCAAAAGTAACAGTGTGACTCAGTTGGTATTGTGTTAGGTAAAATAAAATAGCTTATATTAAATACATCACACACAGAAAATATAAGAAATGCATCTAGTGACATGTACTGTAGAACCTCATTTATACAATGTGGTTTAGCACATTTTTCACTGAAACAAGCAGAATATTTTCTAAACCCAATTAGCTTTCACATAGACATACTTTGAAGCATGTCCTACATAAACACATATGTTTATGTCCTAAATCCATATATTTTTTCTGTGAATGTATAGGCACATATGTAATAAATATGCATTAGTTTTCTGTTCAAGAAAGAATTTTTATATATTTTTTTTTTCTTTTACACTCGTGGCTACGGCGTTGGCAATGAATGACATAAATGAAATGCCATAATTCCACAGCTGTTTAGTTTTCAGTTCCAGCTTGACTGATTTTATTACTTTTACTGCCTCAGTTAACTCTATTTATTGCTTTTTGTGCATTTTGTGTTTCAAACCTTCACCCTTCCTCACTGATGCATTATATAGCTGCTTCAGAGTGTTATTTGGAGTAAAACTTCACACACATTACAAGAGAAGCTTTCCTGTAATTATCTTTCTAAAAGTAAATACGATTAATGTAGCGATGAACATCAGATCATCTCTAATGTTTGACATCCCTCAACTGATAACCCTGCTGTTTTGAAAGTCCTCCGCCACAATGTGACCTGTCACGGATAACATTTGAAGTCTGCTCGGGGTTGAAAGCAAACCTGCTAAGCTGCATCCACTAATTGTCTTGAAGGAGTGTGAGTCATGGCTGGTGGGGTGTGTTTGTGTCTGTGTGAGTGCGTTGCAGGAGTCATGCCAGCCATGTGATCTAGCTCTTAATTCGGAGTTCAAAAGATGGCAAATGATGGTACTGATTGAATCCGTATCTCTTGAGAGGCACTTGACGCTCAAGGCATTCCAGTCAAACCTTGACACTCTGCTTTCTGCCAGTGCAGTCTATTCATTCCTTCCAAGTGTACTGAATTGGCAGCCAAAACAGTGTTTAGTTATTTTCAGAGCTATGCTAAGTCGTTTGAAATTGCATTAAACTCCTCACACACAAATGCACATAGGGGTGAGTGGGGTAAAAATGAGCCATTTTCCATATTTAAGATCACTACATCGAGGCAACTTTAGTTTGGTCACTAACTTACATATCTGCATATATTTCAGGATGTTGTGCAGTCAGAACAAGTGTAAACATAACTGGGTTGTTTTTAGCATGTCCAAAAAACGTTGTCTAATCTATCAACTTATTCCATGTATGGGGTAAATTGAGGCATATTCCCAAATTTTCTCTTTCTCCCTTAACATTCCTAATCATGCCTCCGCCCAACTCAACTCCACCCCTCACTCACCTCCTGCTATACCTGAAACAAAAGTCAGTATTTTTGTCATACACAATTCCTCGTCTATAACATTTTTGTTATTGTTTCAAATTACTGCTAAGCAGGTGTTGAGTTTAAAAAAAAAAAAAAAAGAACAAAAGAATGCTTTTTAGTGGGCTTGGAAAGCAAACATTAACATTTGGAAAGAAAGTGCTAAAACTAAATCCTGGCAAGTTGAGATTCCATGGCATGCCAGTGGCTCAACTTAGCCCAAAGCTACCATTTCAACTTTATTTGTGCTCACAGATAAAATTCGACACTTTTATCTTTGTTTCATGGCCTCATGTTCTAACTCGCAGCACCACCGATACATAAAATACATTTTTAAACATTTATTGTTTTCTACACACAATTCTTATGAAACTTACAGTAGACTAAACTCACTGTTAAGAGTGGAAAACGTGTTTTGTTTTGTTTTATTTGTTTGTTGGTTTTTAAGAAATAAAATTCTAACAACTTCAAAAATGTGGGTTTTACATTCACAGACTTCCCTGAGTTTGGACACATGATCAATGATTTTTGATTTTTAGCTGATTCCAATAAGCTCATGAAATAAGTTCAAAACCTGGTTTCTCAAAAAGTCACTTTTAATGACTTCTGTAGTTCTGACCCTTTTATGACAAGCACCTTTAGTACTTGGTGTAGCAAACCTCCACTACCTGTTGCAAACTTATGGCACCTTTAAGCTAAAAGGTGCTAAAATTAAGCACCTTTTAGCTTAATTTCAATCTGTAGAGACTCACACAAAGAAAAAGCAGCAGTTAGAAAGTTTTATTGACCCAAAGTTCTTTGGTGCTCGGACACCGACAGAAAACGTGCGTGCTGAGAATCGCCGTGAGCTTGGATGATCTGCTCGGGGCGAAGCTCAGTTTCCGGGCCCCAGGGTCCCTCGGGTCCGGACACTGATGGTGGAGTGGAGCCTGGAGAGGAAGGAGCCTGGAGGGAAGATGCCCAGGAGGATGAGGGTGGAGACGGGGAGGAGGTGGGTCAAAGCGTGGCTGAAGC
This sequence comes from Brachyrhaphis terrabensis, assembly GCA_903067065.1. Lineage (NCBI taxonomy): Eukaryota > Metazoa > Chordata > Actinopteri > Cyprinodontiformes > Poeciliidae > Brachyrhaphis > Brachyrhaphis terrabensis. The sequence goes on along the minus strand of CAEGAG010020930.1, from coordinate 7,421 downwards.
AGGTGGATCCGTGATTGTTTGGCCCTTTGAAGGAGCTCTTGCGTGGTGATTGGCTGAAGCGGAGCGACAATCTGGTGGGCTACATTTCTGATTAACATTAGGCTATTTCTCAGCTATGAAGGTGTTCTTTTCACCTTATTTCTTTGGTTTACATACCATTGATCAACAGGACCAAACATTAATGTATTGTTTAGACACTCCACAGATCTAAATTTCAAATCCTCTTTGGCTTGTTTATTTAGTTGTAAGTTTACTTTTGCTTTTGGTTAGTAGTGTCTAAAATCTTGGGAGTTGTTGCAAGCAGCTCCTCAGCGTTTAGTACGTTTTTCTTTTACATCTCTCTGTCTGGTCTCACCTAAGTCTTGCTGCAGGTTTTTGCAAAAGTTCGAAGCTTTTTGACCTGCTGTCTCCCCAGTTGTTGATTGCTTTGTCTCCCTTCCATTGCCAGGCAGCGTAAAGTCTACACTGTAGACTATGCTATTTTAAACTCTTATACTTCTTTCTGTACCGAGAAACATTTTTGCTCTTTGATACTTTTTGTCTTTTTTTTTTATTGAACAAGCCTTTGATCTCACCTCTATATCACTTTACCTTATTTCTAATACAAAAAGATACTATTAACAGTGCAGGAGTACAAGGAGAGGTGGATAAGAGAAGGCAAACGTATCCATGAGAGAGCTTTCACAATATTGTTGGACTTGGGTTTGGTTTGATTGTTTTTTATTATATTGTTCCATCTTATGTTGGATTTTATTTGTTTTTTTGTCTTTGGCTAGTAGCGTCATTTTTACCTCATTTCCTCTATTTCCTGCTCTTGTACACCTGTTTTCCATCAGCTCATTTACTGAGCTGTGTAACATCCAGAAACCAAATCTCCACCATAAACACTATAAGATTCAGTCTCTTGAATGCATTTTCTCCTTTTGTCCTCAATCTGACTGACCAGGTCTGTTCTGTTATTAAATCATACTTTTCATCATTGTCCCAGGTTCCTCATCTCAGCACTTGGGTTCAAGTAGTCATACGCCATTTTGTTATTACTCAAATAAAACCAAAGGAGAAGAAAAATTCAGAAAAACTACTCCTAAAAGTAAATTTTGTCCAAAAAGTTAGTCAAGTAAATCTGCTACCCACTTCAGAGTTTGAGATGTTCTATTGGTGGATGTTGAAATAGTTTAGGTGCAACTGCAACACCATTTTGTTAACCTTATTTTTTTGAATGCACAAAATGTTGCGCATTCAAACTCACCCAGGAAGAGGTCAAGAAAGTTGATAAATCTTGCAATGTGCCAGCTGGTTTGCAACTGTAAAATTAGCAAAAGTACGATTTTTACTGCTGTGAAAGATCCCATACATTTTTTACACTTGAAAGCATCAAACTTCAATACAAACACACACATATGTCCACGCGCACACCGAATATGTACAACAAAGCATCGGCGGACTTTTGTTTCTGTTAATATGGGAGGAGGATGGCACAAATCATTTTTCTATCCAACAGGGCTCCACTGGGAGTTGAAGTCGACATCACATGGTTAAAACTCAGACTTCTAGCTCCTTAACACTTGTGTTATAAATCTGTCTCTCACTTCAGTGGCTTCTGAAAAAGAATACCTTGTACTAGTTAATGCTCCAGACTCTATAGCATATGTAATTTAATTTTCACCTGCCCCCGATTTACAGACATGTGGAAATGTTTAGTCACATTCTGTCCAGAGTTGCACTACCCCAGATCATTTGAGATAAAATGTTTTTATATCTTTTTGTGCTATGCATTACATTGTATTTTCTTATTACTGTACCTTCTAGTATTTACCAAAGTTCAGCTGAAACCGACCCAGAAAAAAAAGGAGAAATGATGTGCAAAAGGAACATAAATCAATGCCCCCATTAATGTTTATAGCACAAAAAAACAACAGCGAACATGTACTGTGCGAACCAGGCCTTTACATCATCCTTTCTAATAAATTCTACATGGACATGAGCACTGTTTTTGTTTTATCTCTATTTTGGAAAAGGTTTTTGTTATTATTTTTTTAAATATAAGTATGTGTCTCCAAAAACCTCTGTGGACAGGAGTTAAATAAATAAAGTAGATATAACTTTCCTTCGCCAAATATCCTTGTTAGTGTCAACGAGACGTTAGCACCACAATCTAGTCACAGAGCCGTCCTGGTGAGTTGGTGTGAAGTGGTGTGAGTAGCACTTTATTACAATGTAGTAGTCATTTTCTGGTAACACCAATGCTTTTCACATTATTTAGGCAAATGAAATGAAGTATTTTATCTGTGGTGGCTGAAGAGACAGAGCTGTTCTTGGAAAGTGAATGATTTCATTACAAAAAAGGGTCAACAAAAGTAGAATCCAGTAAGGGATGACTGGTAATAGGAGGCTTAAGTAGTGGGGAGTAGATTTCTGACAAGATGATGGTAAATAGGCTGAGGAGGAGGAGATAAATAAACTAAAGAGATGAATGCTTAGCACAATCTAAAGGAAATGTACATAGAAAATACAAGAATAAACTAAGAGTTAAACACAAGGAATAAACTAAAGGAAACTCTAAGCAGAATAATAAATAAATAAATACTTAGAATGTTATTTGGAAGAAACCCCCAGAAAGCCCCAAGCAACCAATGATCATGACAAATTTGTTTCGATTGCAATATCATGGAAAGCTTAAAAACTCAAGTATTGCCAAAGCGTTGGAGCATAAGCACATTTGTGAAGATCCAAAAGACAAACACTAGATGTTGATGTACACTTTAAATAAAATATGTGTTCCATGTGTGTTGCATTAAATTAGTTTTGTGCAAAATTTGTCCTCTGTCCGCCTTTGAAAAAGGGTCTTCTCATTATTTCATGAGGCTCCATTATAAATTCAACTAATGCTAAGTGGAGATTGCTGTAGCCCCTCTAGTGATTAGTCTGATCTCTGACTCACTTAATTCAAAAGGTCATCTTTGTACGACACTGGGATACTTAAGCGTGTACCGCTTGGTTTTACTGGGATACACAGCAACCACCATTAGTGGGATGCAAATGCCACTTTGGTTGCATTAGGAATGGAAGTGGTTTCAGGGAAACCTGCAGCAATAGTTTACAAGGGGTTTCCTTGATTCTGTAAACCCTTCTTACAGTGCGGTGAGGTGCATCCTTTCCTCTTAAAACTTTGAGCTGTGGTTCCTGATTGGTTGTTCAGTCCTGACATATGTGGGTCATCTCTACGGTTTTGGGCATCAAAAGCTTTGCCCCCCAACCGACAAGCATGAAACCTTATGCTTTGTTTTGTGTTTTTGTTGTTGTTTTTGTTTCTTAGTTTTTCAAATTACTGAAGTTGTTGTGAGTTTATGATATATGTTGTGAGGATTTACTTGACATACTTCACTCCTCATTTTGTGTGTGACCCATAAAGAACCCAAGTATGATCAGAAAGGCACTAAGTGTTTCCTATTTTGCCATGTGTGCTAGTGTAATGTGTATTTGTAACATGAGTCTAAAGGACTTCAATGACATTTTATGGAACATCACATTTCCTCACATCTTTAACATTTGCGTTGCTTATGATAATTAATTACTTTTGCATTGCTGTCTTGTATTTATTATTATTTTTTTCGCATTTTCAACTGAATTTCTGGGAAAGGCAATTTATTGCTCCAGGAGTGTCCCAGAATGATCAAATAATCCAATAAATTTAGGTTTTCTTTGAGTTTTGCCTTCAGTTTTAAGCTTCCAGCATGCCGAGGTGAGTAAAGCATATGGATAACATTGTGCGATATTTAGTAATATTTTTAAAAGGGTCATTGCTGCAACATCTGAGTAGCAGTGGTGTTCATTTTTTACCATTGCTGCACATACAATATTTACTGTAGCCTAAATTGTGTTGCTATGAACAGTGCTATTGGGTTAAATTGATTAAAACATGCATGATTGTACATTTCAACATCAAGATAATAGAGATGTCTGCATATAGAGCTATCTATGTATGTAGGTTGTTTCACATTGTTGCTTATTTATCTGTTGCTGTTGTTGGCTTTCCTATTTGCTAAACTGTAAGAGGCATTAGCATTCCTACCATGCATCCCTTTTTAACATGTCAGGCGAGTAACCAGCCGGATTACTGCAGAACCATGAAAACCAAATAAACACATGCTCACCTGACTAAAATTGTATTAGTTCTGGTAGAGCTCACGCATTATGGTGTTTTGCTCACCTAAGTGCTAATGACAACAGAAACCCGTCTCCATCACTCGTTATTAAAAGGAGACACGGCTAACAGTCGTCTGTGCTCTGACTGTTCCTGCTGTGCTTATTCTGATGCAAGGCAAAGCTTTACCTTCACACCCCCGACCTTTAATCTGATAAGGACCATCCACTGGCTCTGACGCAGATAATGCAGCGCTATTGCTGCCCTGGCTTCACTTCATGAACACCCATGGGGGGATTTGCATGACAGCCTGCTTACATCTTCACGTCTCTTAAAAGGCAGGAGACAGGCTTTCTGCAAAGCCATGAATGTCAAATGGAAAACTATAAGGATCTGTTGCTGTGATAGGTGTTATATTTAATTTGTTTCCGGTTGAATTTAATGCATAATGTTGTGTGCAATCTTTAGTCAATGGCAGTATCGTAGCATGAAACCCACACTGTAAATGTTCACAACCAAAACTAATCATTCTGTTCATCATATGGCATAGACCTCCGCTATTGAAAGTGAATTATGCCACTCTACACATTTCCTGGTAGCCCTGGTGAACACCTGTAAAAAGTCTAAAAGTTAATTCATCTTTGCATTCTTTAACACTGGTAGTAAGATAAATATGGAGCCTCGTCCAGTTGTCGCAGTTTCAGTTATTTCAATTATTGTTTATTTGAGTAGTCTTTCTTCCTGCCATTTCCTAAAGATCAACATATATTTGCATAATATGATTAGCATGTGTTCCCACCTTTTCCCGGCTGAAATATGGCATAGATACATCGTTGTGTAATTCACACTCAGTTTATACCTCAGGATGTCTTTGTTTGGTAGTAGAAACTTTGGAAGACACTGATCAAATTAAAAATGTACTCATTTTAAAAAGTTTCTGTCACATTTATTTTACAGGAATTATTAAAGGTGCCAGATAGTTGTGGCAGTAGAAAGCAATTATTTCTAAAGGTTATTTATCCTCCCTGGTTAATGAAAAAATGCTAATTTATTGTGAGGCCTTTTATGCGTCTTCACAAGGTTTGCCACTCCTCATTCCTCCATTCTTTTCAAAAATGTTATACATGTTTTTGATAACTGAGCTTTGCATAATTTTCTGCAGAGGCAAAGAATGGAAACAATTTGCAAGGAAATTCATACTGGGTTACAACTTATAACAACTTTTTTTTTTAGTTGATTACTTTGACACACGTATTAAGTCTTGATTGTAATAATTTGCTAGGTAATTACATTTTTTTTAAATTGTGAAATAGTGGATGACAGAAAAGGTGGCTGTAGAGAAGATATAAAGCCCTTTTATCTGTTTTAGTTCAAAATTCAAAGACCAGTGTATTTTGCTGAATAAGATGAAAAAATAATCAGGCTAACTACTCTTTGCAATGCAAGCAAAGAACAATGTTTTACCTAGATTTCAGACTTACAAACACAACAGCAAACTCCCTACTGTAGTAATTTATGTGTAAAAAGACCGAATGATTTAAATACATTGTTGCTTCTGTTTTTGCTAGCACCAACTATTATATACCAGGTAGCCATTTTGGATTCTGAGATTGGATTTGATGAGAAACCTCTGATTTTCCCTATCAAGTTTCTGACCTCTAGGGTAATTTCACTTCATTCTTCCAACTCTTGGAAGTCCTTACCTTTAAATAAAATTCAAAATAGATTCTTAGACCAATCATGTAACGAATATAAATAGAGAAGGTTTTAGCTCTGCAACTACTTCTTCCCCGTTTTTAGGCGTTTGGAGGTTAAGACATATCAAAACAAGCTGAACAGTCTTGTTTTCAAAAAGTCTATGCAGAGGTAGTCTATACTAAATTCAAGTCTGAATTTTTCTTCAAACACTGACATTTTTAATTTGAGTTCATTAGTCAAAGCATTATGTATCTTTAGCGCTGTTAGTTTATTTTTGGTTTGTTGCAAAATCATGCTTAGGTCTTCCTCTGAAGAGTTTTGAACTCAAACGATGTATACAAAAGAGAAACATGGTGAAGAAAATTTGAAAAAACTCATTACGTCTAAACGCATCTTTGTTCTCATATGTCCTTCTGGATGTTTCCCGTTATTGTTTTCAAAGAACGACTCCTCCAGCTTTTTCAAATGCTATTACCGCTATTGTGATGGTAAAAGTTTTATTTTCCTAGCAGCAGGGTGCATCCATTTACTGCAGAGCACTTTTAGCCTTGAATAACTGCTGAACGATAATTATGCCAGTTCTCCTCATTTTCTTCATGTGTGATCTGTAACTGATTTCCAACACAGCTTATAATGACCGTTCAGTAGCTGCTGTGCCTTTTAAACAGAACATGCTGGGTCTGTGTTTTCTGAAAAATAAAATCCACTTTTTAGCCATAAAGCACATAAAATTTTCAGAAGGGTACTGTGTGTCTTTTGTGTGTGGGTGTGTGTGTGTGTGTGTGTGTGTGTGTACCTGTAAGGGTTTTGCTAGAGTCCAAAAAAAGTTTCCAATACTTGTGCATGAAATCACAAAGTTTTAGCCAAAACCCCTGAAGAGTGCATTTATTAACTGAGAGAGGACATCACTCTGATTCCGGCTGTATTTTCATTTATTTACTGTTCCATAAACTCTGCATGACAAGCAGTAAAACGCGTTTCCTCCACCAATCTGTGTACTTACCAGAAAATTGTTAGTGGTTAGTTGTTGCATTTGTAAGTTAGAGGTGGTAAATGTTCAGATTTTTCTGATAGTTTGGATTTTCAGCTTTAATCCAGTGACCAGCCAGCATGGGTCTTGGCCCAAGAGCACAAGAACATAAAGGAGATTCAAAGCACAGCTAAAGAAGAGGAGTAACTGACAAATCAGCATTTTCGTGTGTGATTTGGTATTTTTTGGTATTTTTATGTTCTTTGATAATCATCATTATTGTTCTTCCATGTTTTATGTTCTTTGATAATCATCATTATTGTTCTTCCATGTTTTATGTTCTTTGATAATCATCATTATTGTTCTTTTATAACTTGTTCTTTTTTTGGGTTATTTCCTTGGGTATTTTAAGTTTTATAACTTGTTATTTCTTTGGGTGTTTTGAGGTATTTTGTTATTTGCTGAAACTTATTATTGCCCCATAGTATTGTGTGAATTGATCAGGAGCTGCACTTCTGAGCTGACTCGTGTCGGGCTCTGATTGGTCGTTCTCAGCTCATGATTGGTTCATGGTTAGAGAACGGCTACCCCTGATTGGATGGCTCGCCT
>CAEGAG010020913.1:0-16590 GCA_903067065.1 Brachyrhaphis terrabensis | reverse complement strand
TAATTACAATGATGAGTACAAAACATTGCAGAGTGCTTTAAAGCCACTTGTCACAGAGAAAAAGGCAAAGATTGCATGTCTCATAAACTAACAAAATATCCAATATTTCTTTTCAGAGTGAATCTAAAATTAAGCAGAAGCTGTGATTATCCAGACTGTAATCATAGCTTAACACTACATTATGTCAGAAGTGTTTCCTGAAAGTCTCAAGTTTTAACTTTTTTAATGAGCTACCAAGCCTGGTTTCAAAAGAACAGACATTTAACTGGAATGCATTCACCCTATATAAAGAAAACATCTTCACATTTGCAGCTTTAGCGGTTTGTCTGGTCTGGCTTGCTGTACCAAATTAAATAAATGGATGACACCTGATGAACTTGGGCCTTGGCATGATGAATTTTCAGTCACAGTTTGTGTTTCTTCTTGCTGCATTATTGGCAGAGTCTCTGCAAATCAATACAAGCCTCGGAAATAAAATAGACATGGCTTGTTCAAAAAATAAATAGCCTGACATTTCAGAAAGCGACTCCACATAAGGAGTGAATAATAAAGGCTATAAAGATAGCTGTTGCCCACTTCTGATTCAATATAGGCAATTAAATTTACCTCAGTTGAACCATGGTTTCAGTGGACTGTGGAAAAAAAACTAAACTTCAAAAAATTGTAAAACTGAAACTGGTGACATGTTAGACAGCATGGGATTGTTAAAATGATGATTTTTGAGGAGTTTCACAGCATTTCATAACCCCCTCTTTCACATGAAGTCATTTCCTGATTCTAGTGACAGTAGAGCAAAAACCTGAACAGATTCATGCAAACATCTAATTATTATTTTTTCAGATTTTGATAGTAACAAAAGAAAAAATGTGTATGTTCCCATTATGTCACATCGTGTCAATAGATTCCAGACAAATAGGCAGGAGAAAACCTAAAGAAACAAGCTGCATGCAGAGGTAGACAGCCAATAGAGCCTTATTTTTCCAAGTATGATAAAGGGTACATGTAGGTTGGTGTGCTCTGACTCAAAACTTAAAAAAATAGCGATGACTGAAAGCACTCCAGCTCAAGCAGTGATTGAATGCTTATCCAAATCCAGAGACTAGCTTGCCTCAACCCATCATTTGTTACTGTCTGTTAGTATATTTCTACCAATTACTGGCAGCGAAAGAATATGATGGCCGTACTTAAACTTCCCCTGAAGGCTTTTAGCCCGACAGGTAGAACATCAGTTTTGGTCATGTGGTTTTGCTCAACATCAAATTACAACCTCTAAATCTATCATTTAAATCTAATCGCTTGTTTCACCGAGCATAGGGCTGAAAGGCAAAGAGGTTGAGAGAGAGCAGTGAAACTACTACCATCATTTTCATTTAATGTCCCGAATGAAAGAGCTATATTAGGTTTTAACCTTGTAATGGCATTTTGAATGTTTTTACCTAACGTGTGGACTGGAAAGCAAATGAGAGCGTTGAGCCACTTTATGAGGAGCAGAACCAAATACAGTTAACATTAAACTAATTCTAAGAAACAGAATCAACACAGCAGATTATAAATGCTATCGCAGATCAAACTATCCCCCCGAGTGTCTAATGCTTGGATCTTACACAAATTTTGGTTTTCATGACTTATAATTACTGTAAACATTGATAGCCCCATTCCTCCTGTGTTCAGTTGACAAGTAAATAGCAACTATAGCCAGTATTAAAACACATATCACATGTATAAAAACTAGCATTAATTTAATCTGTTATAGATTTTTTCTCTTAAAACAAGGGTTTTTTAAGGGCCTGATGGAAGTTGACCAAAGCTCATTAGTAACTAGTCAGAAATGGTAGAAACCAAAGAAGAATGATGCAAAAAATTGCCAGTAGTGCTGAATTTGAACAGGATTGTCAATGACTATGAATAGACCAAATCCTTGTTAATAATGTTAGGGCATTGGGTTTGCATTTTTAAATAAGAGTATAGAAATGTATGATGATAAACTCTTATATTGTTGTTACGTTATGGCCTTTTTGCTTTGTGCTTCAAGGTTCTCATCCTTTTTAGATGTAATGTAATATCCAGCTGGCTCAGGCTGCCAAGGATCTTTTGCACACGTCAAAAATAATTCTGTAGTATTGTGTCACAACTCAGACATGTACGTCACTGAACTCAGCTCAAGTTGATCAGGTAATTATTAGGCAGGAAAAAGGAAAAGGGAAAAACAACATGGTGACTTCACAGCAAGCAGTAACTTTGTCCTTAGCACTCTGTGTGCTTTATGCCTTTCATTCCAGCACAAACATTTTAGTAATGGGCATCCATCATAAATCATAAACATATGTTCTATATGACAATCCTTAGTACTTTACAAAATGTTATTTATTTCTTCACCTTTGAATAAACATAAACAGTGTTTTCAGATGCAGCAACACAAATGACAATTAATTAAGAATCAGCTTGAGGGCAACTTTATGTACTCAGTAAGGAGCAATTTCAAATCCTTAACAATTTTAACTAAAGCTTTATACTGAAGCCCACAGAAAAGTACTGTAATTAAAGTAGAACTAAGGTTAAATTTAGCCTTTTATTTAAATTAGTGAGGAGTCTGGCAGTCACAATTTGATTTAAGTGAAGTCTTTAGAGATTGGTTTTGCTTTAGTACGAGTGAATGCAGTCTGAGTAGTCTGCACACATGAGTGCATGAATTTGAACTGTAAGATCTTAAGGGACAGAAAAAGCAGCATCTTAGAGATTCTGGATAAAGCCATGATGAATACTTTGAATCCCCATGTAAAGAACTAGTTCTTGGACTAAATTGTTTATTGTTTATAGTAATCTTTTTCTTGGAAGAGGGCTGTTGAATTATAATAATAAAAAAACAGACACGCAAAAAAGCAGTGTTTTTTTTTGCATTTGGATGGTAATTGCACCCAAATATATTATTTATTCTAAAAGTAGCACCAGATAAAGTCACAGATAGTCTTAGTCTACCAAGTCCATAAAGAAACTATTATTTACATTTTATACACAGACACATCTATTGCACATCAACACATATCAGGAGATTGTGTTTTTCCAGGCCATTCGATTTTCTATAGGGATTGCCTCTTCACCCCTCATTGTGTCTCAAATGGATGCAATGTTGTTGATGTGCTAACACAGACACAAAGCATTAAGCTCACATGTTTCTACCAGAGGAGTTATTGTAAGATTGATCTTAGGTTTGAAGAGACTGATCTTAAGCTGCACAGAGAAAAGTTCTCAGGTGACAGCAGCAACTTTCTTCCTATACACACAAGCAGAAACAGGAAGTCACCCTTTTAGGTCCTTCATAGAAAAAACCTCAAACACCACCGAGCCTGAGGATTTATGATGTTCGGTGCCTGTCTAAACTCCTCTAAGCTGTGCAGACAGATGACTTTCTGTTAAGTAATTTTAGATTTTCACAGTTGAGCACTCCAGAGGTTTCAATTTTACATGCAGCCTGACAGACAGGATCAAAGCCTTAACACCTTGTGCAATACACATATATGGTAAATGGACTGAATCTATATGGGGCTTTTCAAGTCATGCTGGCCACTCAGATTGCTTCACATTAGAGATTCGCTCACAAACACACACATTTATAACATGTTGACTGGTAGGAAAATGTGGGGTTAAATACCTTGGCTAGGCGAACGAGGAAACTGGAATCAAACCCACAATTTTTGGATTGCAAAATGACAAATCTTTTTAAATCTTTATTCCTTTTTGCCATTTTACTACTACATATATCGGGTTTTTATGTCATAGAACAACACAAAGTACTGTTTAATTGTGAAAAGGAAGAATTGTGATACACAATTTAAAAAATAAATACAAATATGCTCACCTGAAATTATAATTTGTAGAATCCCTTTTCACTGCTTTAACAGCTGCAAGTTTTTGGGTGAGTGTTTCTACCAGCTTTGTACATCTAAAAATGTAATTGGATTATTAGACCAATCTTGAGCAGAATCTATTTCAGCTGAAGACCGGTGTTGACCCATTCCATTGGGTCCGGTTTTCTACTTGGGGCTGCCCTAACAAAAGATGAACCTATGTGCCAGACTTAAATACTTCTGGCATTTCCAAATATTTAGCCACATCCTTACAACCATCCTTATTATCAGCAACTCAGATAAGTTTCTCTGTCCCTAATAAAGAAAAGCACCCAACATAATATTGCAACCATCCTGCTTCACCATGGAGATGTTTGTTCAGACCGGTGGATCTGCTCATTTCTCAACCACAAATATTGTTTTGCATGTAGACCAAAGATTTGGGTTTTGATCTCAAATAATTAGAGCATCTTGGTGCATGTGTTGGGTGGTGTCTCATAAAATACTTGTGGCAAACTTCAAATATGAGCAGTACACCTTCTTAAATTTTTTTAGAAATGTCACCAGTTTTTCAAGGCCCAACTTGGGATCCTGTCATGGTAGTTAGTGTTCCTCTGCCTTTATGATGCTGTTTATTCACTAATGTTCTCTATCAAACCTCTGAGGCCTTCACAGAACAGTTGGATTTGTACTCAGATTAAATTATTTGTTGCTGAGTTTTGACATTAACTGGTTGCACTACAATACTGTAAAAGGGGCAGGATATAAAAGCCAAACTTACAAAATATTGACAGTAATTTACCAGTTTCCTTCTACTTTGCAACAACTTTGCTTTGGTCTACTACATAAAAATCCTGATTCCTGATTAACTTCATCATGGTGTGAAACTGTGTATAAGTGTATAAAGCTGGCAGGCACCATATGTAGAGGAAAAACAGTTATGCAACAATTAATGTATTTGAGAAAGTGATTCATACAAGAGCTTATTGTTGGACATATGGCTTCAAAAATTTCCTCTTATGCAAATTGCAGAACTGTACATTTAAGCATTGGTCTTGTCTTAGAAATGTTTCCCCCACATTCATATTTGCTCAACTTCATCATGACCTAATTTTCTAATGGAAATTTTTAAATCTCGTAATTTTAATCTCTTCTCTTGCAGGCTTACTTTATTATTATAAAGAAGCCAAAATTTTACCCAGGATTAATCCTCAAAGCATAAAGAACATCAGTTTCAACGCCGGCCTGCATCAGAAATATTGTCATTAATATTTGTGATTTGTAGTCCTCTCTGTAAGCGGCTTAACGTTTAATGCTATCTCTGTTACACAGCAAAAACTCATGTCTCTCTTTTTCATTCTCCCCCCAACCAAGGTGAGACCCTTACTGATAATGAATTGGGTTTAGTTAGAGACAAAACAGATTGGTTTGCCAGGTTAGCTTGACCTTTCAGTAGAGTATCACAAAATATATATCACATTCTATTGTTAACATAATCAAAAACTATTTTAATAGGATTGTGTAACTTTGTTTTCACAGTATCTATGATTAGTCTGTTGATATGGAAGATTGTAAGGGATGCATTGCAAATAACTATATAGAATCTATTTTAGTGACTTTTTCCAGAAACACAAATGGAGATCCTTTTGCACAATAAATATCCAGAAACATTATAAGTAATAAAGACTATGAAACACATTTGTGATTGCAAAAATCTCAAAACAGTTAAACAAATTATATGATTGGCCATCTAATATTGTTTTCAACAGTCCTCTGAAATATTTAAATGTGTTTGTATTAAATCTACAAGAAGTTAAAGACAAATAGTTTGATGCAAGGCAAGCATATGCTTGATTTCCTCCGATTATCCTTTGGGACAGCAGCATTCTCACATGGGCCAAACAAAACCACAGCATATCCCAGAGGCGCAGCTATTTCACAAATGGATAAATGCTCTCTGTGTTTGTTTATCATATTTGCAGCTTTTTATAAATGCTAAAGAAGTCTAAAAAATATTTTCTTTTGGTATTCTTGGAAGCTCATTGAATATTTGTTCAGAACTTCAGTCTTTATTTTAACCCAAGGAGATTTAAGTTCAGTGTCAGAGTGGAAACCATCACACCACAAATGTGTTCTAAACAGTGACTTGGAGAACTTTACAGGGTTCTCCAAGAGCACATCACACTTCAGGTAAAACATATTGGTCTGTGGAAGTTCCCTTACTGCTTAAGGATGCTAAAAAACCTTTTGGTGGATTTTCTTACGATTATCCATACTGGTTTCTGATCGTCCATTGTGAAATTGAAGCATGCACAAAGAACCTGTAAGAACATTTCAAATGCTGGTGTTGTGCCCTGTCGACAACCTCATCATGCCAACACTGGCTAGCAACACTCAAAGAAATATTAGTGCAAGGCTTGTGGCATACAGCCAGCTATACCAAAAACACATTTGACTTTTATGCCAGTGTTTTCCTGGATTAAAAGTCAGGGAAACGCTGGCTTTTCCCTGCATGCTCATCCTTACAGGGATGTCAGGGTTTGCTCTGTGGTACAAGACCATGAGCCTGGCCATTAACTGCTGTGAGAGTTCATTCCTCCTCATGGGCTCGACACATGGGAGGTGACGTCTCTCACTCTCCATTCATTCTCTATGGAGCTTGCGGGATGAGGCAACTGTTGCTTATGAGTGTGCACATGCGGGCTAGTGACACGACACAAAAAAATTGAAAAATGTTCAACTTTCAGTGGAGAGTACTTCAATAGCCTTGACAGTCACTAAATCACAATCCTTTGTGGTGGTGTATTAATTTCCTTATGAAAATTCTGCAGAAACTCTGTTGATATTATGCACTATAAGTCAAAACCTTTGAGAAATACTTTCGAAACTTGTTATTTATTATGTGAAATTAAGGTCATTCTGAAGCCAAAAGACTGGCTGTTTTTTTTTTTTTGGTAATTTTTTCAAAATGTTTACTCATGTGGGTAAAAAAGACAATAGACGGAAACAACAAAATCACAGAAGACAGTGGCTCAGGGAATCAAGGTGATTGTTGAACCTGGAAGTGAGCTGAACCGAGTTACCAATGTGGCCATCAGACGAATCTCAGAATGACAAAATGCAAGGGACAACAAATAGATAAAAGCAGCAAACAAGCCCATAAAATAAAGTTGATTTAAAATAAAAAAGTGTAATAAAACAGTAAAACAGAAACCCAAGAGATGACGATGTTTACACAATAAATCAAGACAGTCAAAAGCAACCAATAATATGAAAAGCATAAAGCATGACATGAATTTTTTTAAAAAGCAGGAGATAAGAAAACAGACACAAACAGACGTTACCTGTTATAGAGGAGGATATCTGGAACCCAAACCAGATTGGAGGGAAAGCGAAGATTCTGAACCCCGGGGTAGTTCTCTGGGTTCCAGGACAGGTAAATATCCGTCCAATGCTGGATCAAATTGTAGAGCATAAGAAAGCAGATCAATGACTTTGCTTTACAATTAGGATGCAAAAGTAAAAAAAAAATTTTAGGTTTCTATTGATGCTGTTGACATAGATATATTTAACAGAAACAACACCTCTCCGTCTTCAGCTCTGGATATTAAAATGTTGATTCATGAGCAGATGCACCACCTACGCTAAATCCTATTTTATGATAAATGCTGACACAGACAGGTATTGAAAGATCAAAATCCCTCAAAAAAAACCCTCTCCTTTTAAATGTGATTAACCTGAGGCCATCAAAAGTCAAACATTTCCCTATTACACAGGCTATTAGTTGTTGGCTGTTACACTTTGTCTCTAGCTCAGATAATGAATGTTGCCACTGAAAGTCTGCCAAGCCAACATTTGGCACCGCTCCCTGGAATCCCATCTGAGGTTGGCTCAATTCAGCAAAGAGTGAAGTGAGTCCAGCTCCACAGCATTTTAAAAGCACACACTGCTGCTTTTTTTTATTATTTATGACAAGTAACAAGTTAATCTGTCATCCGTAGTTATATGAATGTTGTGTGTTTTAGCCTTTAAGCATGCTTTGCTTTAATGTTCTTGTATAAGAGTTGGGCAGATGGATGTAGGCACATGTTAAACCTTTAGGGCTCCTTCACCGTGGAATAACCAAAGTCCCATATTTAAAATGGCCACTGCATATGATCCACATCTGCTTAGCTCGCAATGTATGTTCATGTGCGTAATCATGCATGCATGCAAATAGTATTATTCCCCTCCATTTAGTAAGATTTTGCCTTGTATTAGTGGGCAAATGTTTTTCCCAGTAATAAAAACTCTGTTCTTTTCTGAAACACTTAATTTGTGTCTGCTGACATATGTCTCCACTGAGGAGGCTAATGACTTAATTACCACACTTGCCATCACTAAACCTTGAAATGTTTGATGTTTCTTTTCATGTTCCTTGGCTGGGAGAGCACAACAAAGCAGTTAACCTTCAGCTCTTTGTTCAGGGAGGTGGACATTATACGCAATGCAAGGCAGCATCTGTCTAAGAATAGTTTTGGAGTTATGTAACAGGAATTTTAGTAGGCATCAGTAACTTGAGACAGCCATAGTTAAAATAGTGTGAGAATTGCTCTGCAAATCTATGATTACTATCAAGTTGTTTTAAAGCACAAAATACAAACGGAACAAATTGGAAATCCAACGGACGCAGCAACTTAAGCTGTGAAAATAATTTGATATATGGCACTGATTGCTTCTCTTCTTTTGGGTGATGTGAGCTTCCTGATGCTCATCTCTTAGTATGCTTTCACTGTTGAGTCTCTTCAACACAAACCGGCAGAAAACAGATTCCGGGAATCTATATGGGTACAGAAATATGTATTTCTGTTTGCTGTATCTCTGTTCGCCGTCAGAAAATGCATGTGAGTGGAATTTGATTGGTGGTGCAAAGCAGTGCAACCAAAAGACTTTTTGTCTGGCACAGATGTGTCCTTCAGGTTTACAGGTATCCATACTCCTTTCATCTTTTCACATGCTGTCACTCTACGAATACAAACCTAAGTATATTTCATTGGGACTTTTTGTGATAGACCACTCCCAAAGTAGCATGTAGCTGTTAAGTAGAGGAAAATGATTCATGTTTTTTCTTCTTTTTTTAAATAAAGCATTTTACCCAATCCACTTTTCAAAATATCAGTTTATGAGCATCAAATGTCAGATGTCACCAAAAACTATAAATATATATTTACATCTAGACCATTATAACACACATAACTTGGATCTAAAGCATGTATTCATAATTGTGTCTGTATATTTAGGATTGTTGTCATGCTTTAAGGTACACCTCAGTCCTAGACTCAGATCTTTTGCAGCCTCTAACAAGTTTTGTTCCAGTGTTGCCTTGAATCTTGCTGAAGAAAAAGCATGCCTGGTCTATGGTGTTATCGCTGTCAATGGTCATGGTTGTTATAGTGTGTTCAGCGTGTTAGTTTTTCACTACAGCATAGCATTTTGCTTGTAGGCCAAAAAGTAACATATCTGGAAAAACACATAGAACATCAATTCAGCCAATCCTACTCTTACTGCCATGCTTCCATACAGATTAGATTTGTGCATAGCTCATAATTGTCGAGTAAATAAATCCCCCCACTTTAGTTAAGGTATCAGGTAACCCATGGTTTCTCCTCACAAGTAACCATGGACGTTTTGGCTTCTTCTTTGATTAACTTTCTCCTTCTAGGACGCCATGTACTGGTAAGTTTGCAGTTGTGCCATACTCTTCCCATTTCCTGATACAGAATTTATTAGTCCTCCGTAAGGTGTTCAAATCTGTTTATAACCTAATCCTGCTCTAAATTCTATTTTCTACATTTTTTGGAAGTCTGTGATGCTGTTTACTCTTTAAAATTCTCTAAAAAAAACTCCGAGACCTTCAGAAAACATAATTTTATTTTCTAATCAGAATATTTCTGAAAACAGTTGCTTGCACTGGGTTTTATTTAGGGGTAAAAGAGTAAAACAGACTGAATACAAATGCACAAAACCTTTTTCAGATTTTTATTTGTAAAAAAAAAATAATCTAAACTATGCAGCATTTTTCATTCACTTGACAATTAAGCATCACTTTGTATTTGCCAATAAAACACAACACATTATTATTAAAATAATTCCCTAATTCTTTTGTAGTGCATGATATGCATCATATCTGCAATTATCTTTATCATTCGCAAGAGAAACAGAGAGGAGAGAAAAGTAGAGCACAGATATGAACAAAAGCTAATCAGATTACCCATTTTTCATGTCAAGATATGCAATTTATTCTCTATCACTCATGTTTCATAAAAATCCTAATATCATCCAGGATGCAGTTAAGTTAAACGTGCCCCTTTTCCATCTAACTATCTGACTGATTGTTTCTGGTTGCATAATCCACTTCTCAAGTCTCCTTACAATCCTGCTGCATCTGCAAAGACCCCATAAGCTACTGCACCAAAGTAGATGATGTATTAAAGAGGTGGCTTCCTGAATAATTGATACATTCATAACCTGTAAGGCAGTCAGCAGCCAACTCAACCTTGACTGTATCATCTCTAATGGGTTGTTCTGACTGGATCTGCTGTAAAAATAAAGTTAAGGATGTTATAGATACCTGGTTCTACCAATGTGACATTTTTCTTTACTACTACACAATGTAGTAAATATTTCTTTCTGCATAGTTTTAGTTATTTTAATTTAAAATAAAATCTATAGTAGCTAAGTTCCTCCATGCAGAAGTGGAACCCAATGTCCTGTGTGTAAGACGTTTGGTTAATTACTTTTTAAAGGGACAGGGATTTTTTTTTTTTTCAAAGTGATTACTAACTGAACATGGGAATGTCATGAGCATCAGCTGTAAAAATGAGAAGAAAATTAGTTGAAAACATGAAACTGAGACTATAAGTAACAGGTTCATCAAAATTGGACGCAGCAAATTAGAAAATTGTTTTCTTATGATGCGTGCTAATATTAGCTGTCATATTCAGATTGTAGAGTCAGAATCAGGCATGAAAAGACCCTAAGAGTATTATACTTAAAATTATATAGATTCTCAATCTTAATTATGAAAATGCCTATAATGGATGATTTCCCTTTTTTATTTTAATACTGGAGAAATTGTGGTTTGTTTAGTAACTGCCAACCTACAAATTGTCCAGAAAGACTATACTGAAGGAGCTTTTTACTGAAGAAAAGCACACAGTGTCAAAAGAGAGCTGCAGATGTAGCAAGCAGTTCCGTCGGCCATCATATCTGAGGACCTCGCCGCATCCTGGTGGAACTTATCCCTTGCTGTCAGATCTTGTTTTTTCATATTTATGTGTTCAGGCTTCTTCTACACCCAGCATGTTCTCTACTGACAATATCAATCTAGAATGCTTGAGCATACTGCCTAAGAGGGCAGGTATGATCATTTTTCCACACAAGAATTGTTTATGATTCTATTCAATGTTTGCTGCTAACCTGGACTGGATTTTACAAATTGTTCGTTTTGTTTGTTTTTATTTATTTTTTTTACACCAGATTGTAAAAAAAAAAAAAAGGGATCTCAATAACTTGCTTTAAGTACCTGCTGCATCAGATAGTAATATTTGTAATTGTGTTTTGATCAGCTTTTCAAAAACAAAGCTCTCTTATGGAAGTGTACTCTTGTGAAAAGAAGATTTGTGACATTTGTGTTGCAGTACATACAACATGTACGTGTTGTATGTACATGTACATACAACAGTACATGTTTGATATTGGAAAATATTAAACACATTCCAATATGTTTGACATACTGGAATATGTTTCCAATATGACTGTGGAAAATTTGTAAAATTATCTTCTGTGTAAAGCAAACTTAACTCTGCTATGCTTCTACCTGCCAAATAGGTTTTTTCTTTATTATTCAATGAGAATCACAGCATCTTTTTCACATCAATGCCCATAAACCAGGTGGTAACTTGGTGCCCAAACTTATCAGCATTCAACTCACAAAATCAGTCGAGCATACAAGTGCAATAAAAAGAAAAATACAGATTTTTAGTCCAGTTTCAACAAAAGGTGAAGTGTGGACTGCTGACCCCCCAATCAACTATGAAATATTTGTGAAGTCGTGAATAAGAAGTTCCCAATTGCTGTTCCTGTACAGTTCTAGACTACAGATTAGTTTGAACGACTTGGCATTACAGCTCCTGCTTTGTTTTCCACCGACTCTGCCTGATGTGTTGTTTATCTGCACTTTTACTTTTATTTTAAAAGTAAAATATAATTATTTACCCTGACGCAACCCGTGCTACCTTGATTGTTGGACCACCTACAGTTTCAGCAAAGGATGAAACGCCTGAAACAATAAGGCTGCTTCCATAATGCTTATAAACCTACGAAGCAGCTCTGCATCACATCAGCTGCCAGTGATGCAGAGAGGTTTTCCTGATCCCTTCATCCTCTAAAACACAAACAAACATCTTGGTTGAATGAAAACAATTTTAAATCTAAGCCCGCCAAGGGCATAAATAATTTTGAACTAAAATGTAAATGAACATAAAATTATCACACAGTATTTACTGAGCAAAGAGACATACCAGTTGCAGCCACGCGTTTGTGATCAACACTTGGTTCTTTTCATCCTAGAGGGGGACAAGAGAAGACAGAGAGGATTGTCAGCTGGAAGTAGAACTGGCTGTAAACAGATAGTAAATGAAAATATGCTACGGGGAGAGAGAAACCAAAAAAAAATCTCTGCATTGTTGGTAAACATGATTCGTGAGATCATGAGAATAACTGGCAGAGAAGTTAAAGCTGCATCCCAGATGAGTCGGAGCTGATGTGTTCTCTGAATGACAATGATGCACTCCAGCTTGTTTAATGCAATGCCATGTGTACGCCCATTTGAGCAATGCAGCAACTGGAGTGAAATTGCACATTATGAAATGACCAAAAGAAAGCATTTCATACAGGAGTGGCTTACAGAGAGTTCAGTGAGAGAGTACATTGGTAAGGTTTCTGTTTTTTGTCATGAAAGCAGAAAATCCCAGACCACTAAAGCTAACGGTCTGGAAAGACTGGAGGTAAGATTCAGGCAGCTGGATTACGAATAACTAAAGATGAGAACAGAAATAAGTCATCCTGGTGCTGCTTGGAAAAAATATTCAAGAGCAAAAACACTTAAAAGTTACTAAAAGTAATTTGAGTGCATGTTATCTATTTAATGTCTAGTAGGTCACAGCTGCACTGTATGATTTGTTCACATCATATTTTACCCATGATGAAAAACAATCTAATGCAGCCGGGTGAACGCATTTTGTTTTATTTGACGGTGATAAAAATCTCTCAAACAAAAACTCCTCAACGGTTTTCTTCCTTATCCCTTCGCTTTCATCTTGTTTCATGGCTTTTTTGCTCTCTTTGGAAATATGAAAATCAGTACACTGTGAAACACTCAGAGAGGTTTGCTTAGATATACAAAGAAAGATCCCACTGGGATATTGAAGTTTTTCTGAGCTTGTGTTTATTTTTATATATATATATATATATATATATATATTTTTTTTTTTTTATTTTTTTTTTTTATATATATATATGTATAACTCAAATGGCAAATTAAATGCTCAAATGTTCAACATACATTTGAGCATGTATGTTGAACACAAACTATTAAACATGTTTAATAGTTTTGTAAACTATTAAACAAAATTGAACTTGATTTATATTTGGAGTTAATTTTTTTGCTGACATTGCTCAGTGACAAATCCGTGTGTGTCTGTCTGGGCTTTTGTTATCATTTTTGGTGTTGGACTCCATCTGTTGGCCATAACCTGACCCAGTTTTATGGTTACAGAATAACACGGGAGCAGATGGAGAAATCAGAGACCACATCCCACACAAACAAGCCCACAAGAACAGCTAGATTTACATTATTCACTACTGCCCAGGAAGCATTAATTCATTTGGTTTTTCCAGCTTATCTATTATGTATTGTGCCATCAAACCGCATAGCTAATAACAAGCTAATACATCCTTCCATTTTCTATACGTGCTTAATATACGAGCACATAGAACATATGTAAAACATGGCTTGTGACAAGTGCTACTATAAAATAGCAATGATAGTAAAATGAGGCAAAGTAGCTACATGATGTGATAACTGAAAGCGGAAACATCTTTTGTCTTACTTAATTAGTTTTTGTTTCCAGTTTGTTATTTTACAGCACTGTAACAGTTAGCTAAAATGTTGCTTAAGAAGTTGTGAGTTGACATTAATAGTGCAATAGGTAGTCTACTTTGCAAGTTGGCATATGCTACTTTCTATTATACGGCATGCATAAATAGATGTCTTATGACAGGGCTGGGTCAAGGATGTGACGGTTGAGTGCTCTGTCTAAGTGGTGGGTCTCAGCAGCAGGAGGTTGTGTGTTGTCCTGTGAGAGGGAAGGTATGGAGAACAGGAGGAAAAACGTAATGAAGAGCATCTGAGCACTGACAGAATAAAACATAAGGGATGTCAGAGCAGCTACCTAAACTACAGATATGTCTTTGTCAGAGCTGCAAGCTTGACATGAAAAAGATTGGGCAATGTGATTCCTTTTATATTTAATGGTGTTCAAGGAAATGGAATGTAGGGCACAGGAAATGAGAGGTATGGTATTTTTATGGAAGCACCTAAAAATGTGAAAGTCAAGACGAAGAGAAATGTATCCACTTCTTGGATTAGGAAGAAGGTAAAACCAAAACTCTACTACCCCATTAGGCTGTATGAGGCTCATTAGTGTCCAATATTTCATTTAGCTAAAGTTGTGGCAGTTTTAATCAGTGGAGGAAATAAAAACTTGGTATAACAATAATAAACGTTAACTTTTTTCATTCCAAAAATGTCCATCATGACAGATTCTTTTCAGATTAAATTCTAACATTGGAGAAACTCCAAAGAACTAAGTTCTTTTACAAGTGCAAAATCTTCTTATTTTGCACTTGTAAATGTACATAAAACAGAAGCAAGGGGCCAAAAAATAAAAAATAAAAAAAGAAACGTCTTTATTCACCACACACAGATGGAACTAAAAGTGCTTGGAGGAAAACACAACTTGTTTCAATGACTGTCTTTCTCTCCTGATAATCAATTTTACAAAACATTCAGAGATTAATGAGGTACAACATTCACAAGGGTTGTGCATTAATACTGCTTTCGGGCACAAATGCATACAAAATGCCATGGAAATGTGCAAGAGTCAGTCAGCATGGTCAGAGTAGAGTCGTTGGAACGAGTTTCACAGAGCAATCGATTGTTTCTTAGCTTTAAATGTGCTGGTTAAAATATTATTTTGCATTTACCTAAAATATAAATTATATTTACCAAACACTCACCACATCAATAATCTGTAGCAATGTCAGGCCAAGTTCCACGAGAATAGGAGCAGAGTCGTTTTGGACTGGTCTCTCCAGACGGTTGTAGTTTAGCATCAGTTCATGGTACAGTTTCCTCTGGTACACTCCACAGTGACAAGCTGGATGGGACAGAGGGACAGTTAATGCAGGACATCTGGCAGGGAACCAATTTAGAAAAGAGAACTATTAGAAGGTAAAGGGTATTAGTGGTTTATAGAGAACCAGGATGAGAAGCACCAACACAAATCTCACAATCGTCCTTACTTGTCATGTTTAATTAATTCAAACAAACACTAAAGATGTCTGCTGCATTAGAAACCCTTGTTTCTTTACAAAGAAAGCTGATCATATATAACTAGCAGCACAAATGAAAAGCATATAAACCCAAATAAAGTAGAGGTGATAACCATGGAGAGTTGGATAACAACTGTGAAGAGACAAAAACTAAAAGTTAACGTTCATGTCTAGTTATCCACATCATTTACAAAAACATCAAACTTATTAATTTACTGTATGTAATCCAATCTGCCTGCTTGTTTGTATTTTTGACATTGTTTCTGCAAAACTAACCCTCAAAAGAAGAACGAATTAAATCAAAGTAAGCATATTGCAATGAGCCCATTATAAACTCACTAAACTTTAATTTGCTAGTTATAGTTTCACTGAATCTCCCTTGTATTCATCACATCTCAAAAGAGTGTTTTTCACTAAACAAACAACCCGTGCATCTGTATCAGGAATAAACGTTACACTGTGTTCCCTTTGCGAAGCAAACTCAGTTATTCATGAATGAGCATAAATTCTCTTTGGCATCATGTTACTTAAATTTCAAAAGACTGCTTAAAAGTAAGCATAAAATGTTTAAAGGAATAATGGAATCTGGATGCCATAAAACAAACTTATACACTTAGAAACTGTACATTATCTCTGGAGGTCACACAAAATAGTTTTTAAGTTTTCACATAATTTGGTCCAAATATTTGAAGCAACTTGGATTTTCGCACAGGGATTGAATGAAAAGGAAACTTTCTCTAGTGTCCAGAAAGTGACATTTAGTGGTCATTGCAGTAGATTAGACTATGGCAAACTGTAGTTTGCTGGATTCATTTCAATTTATGGAGGACAGGTTTCTTCTCTCCTCTTCATTGTGATTGGCCCTCTTATATTACCACATCCATCCTAGGATGCTCTGTCGACCCAGAGACATGCATTAGTCTCTCACTACTTGTGCATAAACCTGTTGGTGAACAGTGACAGACTGCTGCATCCTTGCTGCACAACGCAGTGTTACTTTATAACTGTGAGGAATTTACCCCCTCCTTAACAGTTGTTTTTGTTTTCTATATTCTTGCTTTATTTAATATTTGTGTTTTAATCATCCTCT